>PVKM010031512.1:0-16795 GCA_004027735.1 Carollia perspicillata | reverse complement strand
TTTCAACCTGCCATGTTGGTGATATCTTTTAATATGTTTTATTGATTATGTGATTACAGTTGTTCCAATTTTCCCCCTTTGGCCCCCTCCACCTAGTACCTCTCATTCCTCTGTCAATCCACTCCCCTAGTTCATGTCCTTGGGTAATGCATGTAAGTTCTTTGGCTACTCCATTTCCTACACTATTCTTAACATCTTCCTAACTATTCTGTACCTACCAATTTGTACTTCTTAATCCCTGCAATTTTTCCCTCCATTCTCTTCCTTGCCTCTCCCAATGGATAACCCTCCAAATGACCTTCATATCTATAAATCTGTTTCTGTTCTGCTTGGTTGCTTAATATGTTTTTCAGATTCAACTGTGGATAGTTGTACATATGTTGCCATTTCAATGTTTATGGTTTTGATCTTCTTTTACTTAAGTCCCTTTAATATTTCTTATAATAATGGCTTAGTGATGATGAACTCCTTTAGCTTTACTTTGTCTGGGAAACACTTTATCTGCCTTTCCATTCCAAATGACAGCTTTGCTGGATAGAGAAATCTAAGGTGTAGCTCCTTGATTTTCAACACTTTGAATATTTCTTGCCAGTCTCTCCTAGTCTACAAATTTTCTTTTGAGAAATGGGCTGACAGTCTTATGGAAACTCCTTTGAAGGTAACTATCTGTTTTTTTCTCTTGCTACCTTTAAGATTCTCTTTTTATCTTTTGGCATTTTAGTTACAATATGTCTTCGTGTGGTCTTCTTTGAATCCATCTTGTTTGAGACTCTCTGTGCTTCCTGGATTTGTATGTCTATTTCCTTCACCAAATTAGAGAAGTTTTCTTTCATTATTTTTTCAAATAAGTTTTCAATTTCTTGCTCTTCTCTTATCCTTCCAGAATGCCTATGATGCCAATGTTGATATGTTTGAAGTAGCCCCAGAGGCTCCTTACTATATCCTTGTTTTGGGGATTCTTTCTTCATCTTGCTGTTGTGATTGCATGTTGTTGTTGATGTTGTTTTTATTTCTTATGTTCCAAAACATTGATTTGATTCTCAGCTTCATCAACTCCACTGTTGGTTTCCTCTAATTTTTCTTTATTTCACTTAATATAACCTTCATTTCTGCCTGGGTCTTTTTTATGATGTTGAAATAGCAAATGTGTTCCTTGAACCTTCTAATGGCCAGTGTTTGGAACTATGCATCTGATACATCACTTTTCTCCATTTTGTTTAGCTCTTTTTCTGGAGTTTTGTTCTGTTCTTTCAATTGGTTATAGAACTGCCCATTCTGCAGCTCTGCATATTTGTATCTCCACATCGCTGCCCCTCCTACCCATCCTCATGAATGTCAATTCTTTAATTCCTTGGTTGTTGGACTTCCATGCAGCTCAATTTTCTGATGATTCTGGGTGATAGTTGTTTTGTAACTTAGTTGTAATTTTTGTTATGGTTGTGTTAGAAGGTGAGATGTGTTTACGTATGCATCCTCTTGACAGGAAGTCTTGTGATAATTTTTTGCAGTAACCAAAATACTAGTGCACATTATTTCACACCCACATGCAAATACTTGTATTCTCTTTTACAGAACACAAATGCACTTTCTAAAGTTGGTATTTAGTGGTATGGAATATGATATATTTTATATATTCAAAATTCCCCCAATTTTACTAAATTTAACCAAATAGTTGATCTATTTAATTCCCATTAAAAACCAGCCTGAAACTGAAAGATTAATAGGTTGTTGAACAGATATGTACAATTTGTTCAGCAATATTTTTAAAGATTCCTCTTCCTAAAATTATGCTATTCTCTGATAGCTATGGCACTGATAATATCAGGACAGATGTTATTCTGTACTATTGCAATAGAGAAAAGGGCTGAGTCAATTCCAAATACAGTGTTACCTCAATATTCATTGTTAATTTGTTCCAGAACTCATGACAAGTGTTGAAACCAAGTACCAAACCATGAAGCATTTTCTCTTGCACAGTGGCATCATGACTTATAGAAGCTCTAGCAAATGTGATGAGTGCTGAGCAAGCACTGAGTGTTAAAACATTTTTTTCACATCAAAATTCAAAGAGTATAAGGTTTAATGGGTTCTGAAGCCAATGAGTACTGAGGAATTACTATATAGCAAAGATACCTGGGAATTTATAATCAGTGTGCAGAGTAAGGGAGGAAGTGGGTAGAAATTATTAAGAGTAGACAATAGGTTTGAGGATTTCTGCTGAACTGGCTTAACAGGATTTTTGCTAAAGATAGACCAAAGATTTAGACCTCAAGGTGGGGCATGAGGAAGTTGACAGGTATAAAGGGTGATCAGATATTAAGGGCAGAAGAGATGACTTGGCATGATTTTGCACCCATTCAGGCATCATGTCTCATACAGAGTTTTTGGTGAAGCATCAAATTACCCAGAGTACTCGGCCCCCTAACAGCCCAGAATCAGTGCCCTATGACTTCTGGCTTTTTCCAAAACTAAAATCACCCTTGAAAGGGAAGAGATTTCAGACCATCGATAAGATTAAGGAAAATACAATGGGGCCACTGATGGCAATTGGGAGAACTGTGTGAGGTCCCAATATGCCTACTTTGAAAGGGACTGAGGTGTCATTGTCCTATGTACAATGTTTCTAGGATCTTGTATCTTCTTCAGTAAATGTCTCTACTTTTCATATTACATGGCTGAAGACCTTCTGGGCAGACCCTGTATATTCTAAGACTGTAGAGAGACAGAACACTTGTTGAATTCAATGACTACTATGAATGCTGAAACACAGCACCTCTTTCAATGCACAATGTAGCTGCAGGTATTTTCCCTTCTAGCAAAGTAACCACAACTGCCACAGACAGCAAGAAGTTCAAAAAAGCTAACCTCTGGTAAAGGTAGGTTCATGTCCTCTGCATACATAGGAAGCTGGGAAACTTAGTCTGAATTTGAAGGAAAGCAAGTTAACGCTTTCTTAGTCTTAGTATGACATTCCAACTATGTTTACTGTGGTTTATGAAGGTACAATTTAATGTGGAAAAGACAGAAGTTGTAGAAAGAGGGAAGGCCTATTACAGGTGAGAATTCTCAACTGATATGCATTTTATGTGTGTAGTAAGATCAGAATCGCAGATGGTGAGTGGTGGAACTGACTGCACGAATGACTGTAATAAACTACCTCCCTATATCTACTCCCTTCTTCCTAAAAATCTCTCTCTCTGACTCTGACACTAGGCTTGGTCATGTGGTTAATTTTGTTCAACAGGGTGTTAGCATTTATGACAGAAGCTTAAAAGTACATGCATATATCTGCATTCATTCTCACAAAGTTTGGACTCCTCATATTTGTACCTCTCCACAGCTATTAGGACATGGCTGGCCTAGCACAAGAAACATACAACTGAATGGACTTCACTCAGTCTTCCCAGCCAGGGCCATTCTAAATAATCTGACAGCCAGTTTACTAGCAAACATATGAAAATATATTAAAAACACATGAAACGACATGAAAGCAGACTGTAGATTTCATGGAACTTGAGTTGATATGCCCAAGTCTCCCATTTACACCTTAAAGTGGTCCCAGATAAATATTCTGAAACATGTCCTTTATTGGCTATTGATCATATTGTATATAGTCTCTGACTTTTAGCCAGAATTTCTCCATCAGTTTTCATTAAGGATACCTCCTTTTCTTGATCACTATTCTCATGTGCTCCTCTGATTCTTTTATGTCCCAAAAGGCAACATTCAAAACTCACTTTAAAACCCTCAAGTATGAGCAAGATACGCCAGGCCCTACAACCTGGACAGAAAACCAGGTCCTACAACAGAGAACAGTGCAAGCCTGTTCTTATAAAGGTGGGGCTTCATTTTCTGTAGGGTTACTCCTAGCTGCTACTGCTGGTAAGGGAGTTATGATGCATCTTTTTAGCTAGGCTTATTGTTTCCAGATCCTTGTTATTGCCAGTGTAAGATACTGGTTTGGAACAGCTGCCACTGAGTGTACCTCACAGCCACACCTAGGTATGTAACACCAGCATGAAGTTGTAAACTACTTCTTTATGAGTGTTTGCAGTGCCAAAGCTTGGCTGTGAGCTCTTTATGGAGAGGAAATAAGTCATCTCCCTTGTCCATAATAAGCTGTGTGGAATCATGAAATGCCATTCCTGAACATCCCATTTCCAAGAAGAAGAGGAACATCAACCCGGAAAGCAGAAGAGAGCACCAGTTGAAGATTATTTATCTAACGTATATAAATAATTGCAAGGCGAAAAGAAGTTTTCACTCTCTAAAGGGAAGGTGACACATGACTAATGAATGCCATAGCCGTGTGTGTGGATGTCAAGACCTCACTCCAGAACTTTGGCCTCTTTTCTCCACCTTTTGCATTTCTCACTTCTTTAGAGATTTATAGTCTCTGAATTTCAGATTTTGGAAGTGCAGTGCCTATAACCATGAATAAAATATATTGGTGTACAAGATATTAATCTCTCCTACTCTTCTGGCACCTGCGTGAGGTCTAGCTGGATTCAGATGATAGCATATTCATTCTGTACTGCTTCTATTTAAAACCCTTTGTCACACATTTTAAAAATAAGCTTTCAGGTTTGTTTGGATACCTGATCTGGAATTTTAGTGAGTCCATTTTTTCCCCCCAGTTATCTGAAAGATCACAATGGGTAATAAGAAATATTCACTCTTGAGGGGAAAAACATTTTTTTAATTTAAAATGTTTACAAACTAGTATTCATCTGAGATGAGAAAAAGGATCAGCAGCAAATATAATAAATGAAGTCGTACACATTAAGTTAATTTTAATATATGGTAGATGGAAAGAAATAAATTCTAAATTATTTTAGGTGTAGTTCCTGAAACATAACATGCTCATAGTTTGCCAGTATGATTAAATTTTAATAATGTTTCTTTATAAATATGCTAGAAAAAAACTAATTTAGATTCCAGTGCTATCACAAAAATAATCTCAAATTTTCAATTTATTTTTACTTATTCTCAGTGATGAACTGCATGTATGAATGTCTCCATTCCAAGAACTTTTTATTATGGAAAGATACACAATGATAGGACAAGATAAATGCAGAATTACATGTAAATTTCTGCATATTTTAAAAATAGGATATATTCTTTAATGGAGTTTTGGAAATTTAACCTAAAAGTACCTTCCTAAAATGCTGTTTCCTCATGCATTTTTCTAATTCAAGTATCTTCATTTTTGGTAACTAAACTAGCATCTGAGTAAAATAAAATCTATAGAAAGGCATAAGAGTTCTTAAAAATATTGATATATATTATTTCATGTGTTACAAGTAAAATGTATTTGTCAGTGAGTAATTTTAGTTCTATGACTATGTGTATTTTTTAAAACTGAAGTTCACTGGTTTATTTTCATCTCTTTTGAAAAAGCTTCTGAACAGATTTTTAATCACCATTTAGAGTACTCCTGCTACATTTATTAATAAAACGGAGCCCATCATATCAAACTATTTTCCATTTTACTGTTGTTTTTGTTTAGAAGGTGGTTAATATCACAAATGCTATTATCAGAAACTATCCATATCATGGACTTAGGAAAACAACAAAATACTCACCTTCCACCACATAATACTCACTGATTCTACTCTCTCTTATTTTTAAACTCAGTCTCCTATACTCTGTTTTGTGATGTGGGACTGGAGCTCTGCACACCACGCTCCTCCCTGCCAGCTTCTAGGTCCACGCAGCAGGGGTAGTGAGGAGAAACTGGACGTCTAAAGGAAGAAGGGCTTGATCCCTTCTGTTTGCATCACCTCAGCCATGATTCTTCAACTCAGCTGGATATGTATTACAGTAATGGCAGTTAATTTCAGTTTGGGATTTTCCTCATATTTCTAGAATCTGTCTTATTACATCCCTTTAGATAGATAAAAACCAATCAGCTTCTCCTCCTCTTCAGGTCTGGCTGAATTCCCAGCTCCACAGGCCTCTTACTTGACCTTGAACTTCCAGCTTGGAGGTAGGAGCACCAGCTGAGCCACACCCCTCCTAGGAGAGGTCTGAATCCCTGTTTTGCATGGCTCCTCCTGCAAGCTATGATAAGCCAAACCTCTTCCTCTCTTTCTTAGGTCCTGTTGCCTGAAGTTACTAGGTCTGTAATTCCACTGTGTACTTTTTTTTTCTTTTCAGTTCCACAATACCTAGTTAACAATTCCGTAAATTAAAATTTCAGTTAATATAACTCGAGTGGATTCTGTTTCCTGAGCTCATGGGAAGGTGCAGAAACAAGAGGCACTTACCAGTCTGTTTCTCAACTTTCATTTTAAGATTAAGACTTTAATCTTAAAATATGTATTTACCTCAGTTTCTAGAACAACATTGAAAATACAGCTATCATGTGAGTGTTCAGGAAGTACCAACTCAAAATATATTAAAGAACAGGAATTAAAATATAATGAACTATTTCTGTGTGCTAGGCCCTGTGTTCTAGATGCTTCCTTAATGTATTATCATACTTAGGGGAGAAAAAGATTACTCACAGATTATAGATAAAAGGATTTTAAAAGTTGAATTCCTCCTAATCTCAGGAGTCCATAATTTAGATAAAAATATTGCTTAATCTTCAATACAAGTAGAAATTCAGTAATACCAGCAATAATTACAAAAATAATACTAGCTACCACATATTGAGCAGTTATTTCTTTGTAGGCATTTTATTAAGTGCTTTGCATACTTTATTTTATTAATCTTCAAAAACCACTTAAGATAATAAGAAACATTGTTATCACTCTTTTCACAGGAGGTAAGATATATGAAAGAATTTAGAGATGATCATACATTAATTGACTGAGGCAGGATGGGAACCAAAGTTTTTTTTTCCCCTGCTGGTTTTTTTTTTAAGTGCAAAGTCTATGTTTTTGAAAATTATATTTCAATTTACTTTTAAATTATATGGCTCAGGATAAATGGCTTTTTACTTAGTTTTCAAAAACATTTGTGTTTATTGTACAATCTATTATCAGGACTTCACTCATTCTGGGAAAATGGCCAGCATCTCTGGCAGATGGTCCATTAGTAGCCCTGTTTATCTTAATTTGGACCTGTTTTTAGTTTCTCTGTTTTGCCTGATTCAAAGCCTCCTTCTCATTTTCTAAAGCTGATACGCAGGCAACCATTCTGAAGAACCCCATATTCAGAGAACTTAGCAGCTGTCAAGTGCAGCTACAGTCCTCTCCGTGATCTAACGAAAGAACTGCACTGGAGTCATTCATTTACGTTTTAGGTCCAAGGCCTGGCAGGTTACGGACTACCAACTCTTATCAGCATTTCCGCACTGTGTAAGAAATGAGAGACCTAGTGCTAAGTCTTTCAATGATACATGGTATAAAAATCAATATAACTGAAAGTGCCCGTGCTAGGTTTAAAATTTTCCTTAGTATGAATTTGTCTGTGTATCAGTGAAACATAGAAGGTCTGTCCGGAAAAAGCCCAGCCATTGTTAATGTAACAAGAACGATTTACGCAATATTGGCGACGTACCCCAGCAGCCAAGGAGAGTGGACTGGAATGTGCATGTGTGAACAATGAAAACTCCGCTGTACTAGTCAGTGGGGGCAGTAGGCGCCCTTGAGTGAGCATGTGGATGATGTGGCCGTCACATTCAAAATGACTGAGGCAATAGAGCACAAATCTGTGTCATGCTTTACATGAAGCTCCTTTCCTTTGTTGCTCATTAATTTGTCTTTTGTCAGTTTAATTTTCAGGGTCCTAGCTGGGGAATTCAGGAGAGTAGAGGAAAAAGATTTCCCTGCCTCCCTTATACCAGTAAAAGTGTTTACATATATAAAAAAGCTTGAGTTTAAAAAGCGTGAGTGCACATTGTTTTCTGTCTGGTTGTAGAGGAGTAAGCCTGACTACGCATGTCAGACACACTGTGTAGGGTGAGAAGGACTAGTGTTTGGCACCATTTGCTAAAATGCCACATTGTCTTTGGTAATGATCACAGAGCCCTCCTAATGGGAAAAAGATAAAATGTTTTTCAGAACTTTTGGGATATATTTTGGCTCATAGAACAAGTAACCCAACCAAAATAAAAAAGTATATTGACCTTTCTTGGAAAAAAAAAGTCATGAGTTAATATTAAAAAAAACAACAACTAGTAATTAATTTTAAAAAAGTGATAAAGCGACACATTATCCACAGGCAATTCAGATAAGGATTACCTCTGAGCAGGAAGATAAAGCAGGTGTTGCTCTGCATGGAGCATATTAGGTTGATGTCTTACTCTAGCACCAGGAAGGGAGGCGAGAAAATTGTCTCAGAAAACCAGGGAACAGTCTATAGCCACACCACCCTGAACACGCCTGATCCCATCTGATCTTGGAAGCTAAGCAGGGTCGGGCCTGGTTAGTACCCGGATGGGAGAAAACCAGGGAAGAGGGATCAGGAAATTTCAAGGGTGTGGTGGGATGGATGATATTTGAAGACTACAGGGAAAAGACTTGGGGAGGAAAAATCTCCAAGGCACATTTTAGAGTGTTGTAGTTAGGGTACAGAAAGGAAACTGCAAGGTATGTGACTTCAAGGTTCCAGTGTGTGATTGTGTGGATGATCATGTCCTGCTCTTCATCATGTTCCCAAGGCTATGTATGAGGAGAAACGGACTTTTATTGGAGCCCATAGGGTCTCAGTTTTCATCTGAAACAGAGTGAATTGACAGCAGGTATTAAAACTTCATATGTGTTGCCAGTAACATCATGTAACTAAGTATATTGCACGTGGTAGAGAAATTTAGCAAAAGAAAAATTACATCAGATTGGAACAAACAAGGAAGATGTTCTATGGGCCATAGAATATGATCTGAATTGTGTAATAAATGATTATCTGAGAATGTCACTGTAATCAAAATTATCATGGAATAAACAAAATACAAGAAAATATTTAGTGTACTAGCACTTATTACTTTTCACATCTTAATAACCAAATGGTTTTTATGCACCAGACACTGCTCTAAATGCTTTACATATATTAACTCATTTAATTCTCACAATAATACTGTGAGGATAGATGGGTCCTCCTCACTTTGAAAATGGGAAAACTTAAGCACAGAGGAAATCGTCAATGACGAGGTCATTTGGCCACTAAGTCAGGGAAGTGAACGTGGAGTCCTGCCACTTAGCTTTCAGGGGAAAGCCCTCTGCCATCGGCTCTCCTCCCCAGAGCACACTGATTTACACCCACATACCAAATTAGGCACGCCGATGTGCAGAATTTAGGTTTTGCTCCATGGCGATTTTCATTCTGGGAATGCCTTTGTCATCCAATAAATACGATTGCTTTAAATATTGAAATGTATACAGAGGTTTGGGTCTTATTTTGGATCTCTTTGTAAGAGGCCTTCAGAGATTAAGGAAGCAACTGAACCTGAATTAAAACTATTATTTTTAAAGCTAAAGCAGTGAGATATGAAGACAAATGAAGTGACATGAACATTTTTTTTTCTTTTACCACTTTCCTTCTTCCCATTTATACATGAATTATTTTGGGCTTTCAGAATATAGACATAGTTATTTTGGACTATTTCACTTCTCTTTGTCTTCTTCATTTTTAAAATATGGACAAATAGCTTCTATGGTCATTTAGCTTTCAATTTGCCCTCTAAGCTAGAACATGTTTAACCTCCTGGTGTCCAGTTAATATTTAGTACTCAGAAAAAAAATGATGCTAGAACTGCCCATATTGTAGCAAAGTGTAGTAAACGGATGCACAGAGGCAGACAGCATTCTTTGACTCCTGGCTACTGGTATGCTCTATATTTACCCGTCCTTATTGTAATGACTCCCCTGTCTGGGTAATTCCGAGTGAGTATCTGATTTTGCCTCCTCGTACTATAGGGTAAACCTAGTACTATAGTACTTAGTTTTTCACCGCAAGCCTAATCGAATAGAGCTTTCAAGAAACCCTTTGGATCATTATTTCTTTCTTTGTCTTGAATTCACAATTACAAATTCCATTTAAAAGGAAAGTGTTGCTCCAAATATATACTACAACAGCCCTGGAAACTAGAAGCATAGTGGCGAATTTGTAGAACAGACAATTTACACAAACACAAGCAATCAAGCACATGCATGAAGTATCCCAATGTAACTCTCAGTCCGCACACAAAAAGTACCCTTCTACCCTTCTTATTAAGACCTACCATTTGGAATCACATCTTTGTCATTTTGGGTAGAGTCTTTAAAAAGTAAAACACTCACTTAACTCTTCATCCCAGTCAGATTGCAAAATTCTCTGGTGGAAAATTAGGTAGCCTGAGAGTGCATTGACTCATGCAGACGAAAAGGCACCCTAATAGTTTGAAGAGTTAATATGCTCTAACACCCTCCCGATGCAAATTGGCTCCAGGATGCCCCAGTGACCCCAAATAGCCCATGCTTAAGTGCATCTTTGAACACCTAGTGTGGGAAGGAGTAATTTAGCAACTGAAGAAAATTTAAGTTACAGACTGTTTCGTTGTCTAAATCATCCTCAGGGGGAAAAGGACAATTTTGAAAGCTGCATTAACTCGGTAGGAAAACTTAAACACAGTAATCCTCTGATGGGCTGAAGGAGTTAATGCTCAAGTTTCTGCTAAAGTTGAGTCACTTCCTTTAGGGTAAAAAAACCTAATAGGGGTTTTTACTTCCAGGTCAAAATGCACAGGGGCAGTCAGTATTAGTGGATGAGGAGGCACCAGATAATAAAGATACATGTTGAGAAAAATAATAGTTTCTTCCTGCACCATCATCAGGGCTGAAGTTCTTTAAATTACCAAGATTTGACGGCTTGAACACGTTGGTATGCTGAAGACTTTTAAATTCAGACCTAGAATAATTTAACACTGTAGAAAAAAGAACAAGTTTTCCTAGTTTGAAATATGTAAAAATGAAACTAGTAGCTCTGTTGATACTACAGCTTATTAAAGATGCAAATTAAAAATATCAAAAAGCATGGAGATTTGCTTAACCTTTTACCAAGTGTAAATCTTTAATCTGGTCCGAACATGAACTTTGTTGATTTAAGTCTAAGAACACTAAATTTGTGAGATGATACCAGTACCTTTAGTGGTCAAGTATTGCATTTTAGAATTGATAGAAAAAGGTTAATTTGAAATCCAGTCAGGAAATCATATTATATTGCACAGCATATATCTGCTTTAGTGAAGAACTGACAAATTGCAAATGCCTCAGAAGAAAAATTCCACTGAATTAAAAGCAAGAGATTAATGCACTTGGAAATGAATTTGCATTCAACTGTAAAACAACGGTATTACGCCATTTTTTCTTTCTATTTTTTTAAATGTAACTAGTCATTTCTGAGGCTCCTGTTACTAAATTAGAAGGTTATATAATGCAAAATGAAATCAGGGACACTTGAATTAAAACTAAAATTCAGTAGAAAGTTTTATTTACAAACACCAGCTCTCACATTGTATTTTATTGTTAGGTTACTAGGGAACTTTTTTTTCATTTTACAATAAACTTAAATTAGCCATGCTACATTAAACATTTAAAATACACCATGCAGGAATACAGCCCCTGGTATAGCCTTTAGAAGATGATTTAATTTTGCAATTTTAGAGGTAGCATTAATAAAAACAATATAATATCCAAATGACAAGAAAATAAGGCAGTCCCTCATACTTGTACAGGGCTTTCCTTTCATCTTCTCTAAAAAGTAGACTCACAAAACATGTCATAATTACTTGAAATAGACTGCAGTATCAGGAAGAACAGTTTCAAATCACTTTATCACATGCCAATCACAGTCTATCTCTGACAATGTAAATTAGTCACTGCTAAAAATAAAGGATGATGATTAAGTACCTTAGAGAATACTTGCTGCAGTTACCAGTCACTGGAACCAGGTTTCCTACTGAAACATGCTCTGCAATAATTTACATGCATGCTTTATCTCTGCGCCTAGTCTGAGACAGTCTTCCTGAAATAAAAGTAAATAAAATATTTCTGAGGTAAGTCTGCAGTGTGCTGAGTAAGCAGATTAGTGAGCAATCATATTAACGAACATGTGGCTACATCAAATGTTAGTTTTACCCTGGTCTTACACTATTTCAGAGATGAGTGGCCAGGGAGGTTTAATATCATTGTTGCATATGACTTCAGTCTTGAAACTCCAATATGATCCATGCACTCCCCAATTACTAGAAGTTACTTTTTAGTTTTGTTGTTTTGTTTTGTTCTTGGCGTTCAAAGAGAGCTCAGTTCTCCCATTGAGAAGATCGTAATATATTCAATTGGCTAATGTATCTATGTTCCAAAGTTATATCTAGAACATGGAAGATTAGTTTCCCGAAGATAACTCTAAAAATTTAAATAGGTTTTGTATTTGATAATTAAGTCATTATTTACTTATATTATCAGATAAAATATTCCATATTTTGATGATTCCGGGCATAATTGAATTCTGGTTTCAATTCTTAATGCATTCAATTTGTGAACATTTTATTTTTACATATTTGCATAGTTGTTTACTGTTTGTGGTAATAAAGAATTCTGATAATAACAAAATGCTGCTTTTTGAAATCTCTCTGAAGAACAATGAAAAAATTTTTGTAGAAAATGCTCTTCTGTCTGGATATTATTTACCTTCCAATAATGGCAATAGATTCAAACTATGGTTTAAATAATTTTCCTCCTTCAGCTATCCCCGTTCATTTTCACACAGCACCTACAGCAATTCTTTTTTATAATAGAATTATAAATCAGATAAATAGAATAAATCAGATTAGTTTACTCCACCAATCAAAACATTTAAAAAGCACCTCTGATTCAATTTATAATGTGCTACAAACTTCTTAATATAGACTTAATGGCCTAAAATTGCTTTTCCCATAACTACTTCTTATATTTTATTTTTAGCACTATTTCACTTAACTGAATAAAAGCCATATAGGTTTTTTTATTTTATAATATATTTATTTTTAAATGTGTATCATTTGCTGTATTTATTTATCTTTAATTTATTTTTTTATTGTTGTTCAAGTACAGTTGTGTCCATTTTCCCACCACCACTTTCCCCCACCTCCCACCCTCAATCCTACTCCCCTTTGGCTTTGTCCATGGGTCCTTTTTACACATTCCTTAATGACCCTTCCTCTTTTTTCCATCATCCCCTTCTCTCTCCCCTCTGGTTACTGTCAGTTTGTTCTTTCTTTCAATGTCTCTGGTTATATTTTGCTTGCTTGTTTGTTTTGTTGATTGGATTCCACTTATAGGTGAGATCACATGGTATTCGTCTTTCATCACCTGGCTTATTTCCCTTAGCCTAATGATCTCCAGATCCAACCTTGCTGTTAAAAAGGGTAGGAAAGAGCTTCTTCTTTCTGCAGAGTCATATTTCATTGTGTAAATGTGCCAGTTTTTTGATCCATTCATTTACTAATGGGCACCTAGGTTGCTTCCAGCAGTTGGCTATTGTAAATTGTGCTGCCATGAACATTGCGATGCATAGGTCCTTTTGAATTGCTGTTTCAGGATTCTTAGGCTATAGTCCCAGCAGTAGAATCGCTGGGTCAAAAGGCAGTTCCATTTTTAGTTTTTTGAGGAAATTCCATATTGCTTTCCACAGTGGCTGCACCAGTCTGCATTCCCACCGACAGTGCACTAGGGTTCCCTTTTCTCCACAACCTCACCAACACTTGTTTATTGATTTGGTTATGATGGTCATTCTGACTGGTGTGAAGTTGTATCTCATTATGATTTTAATTTGCATCTCTCTGATGGCTAGTGATACTGAGCATCCTTTCATATGTCTCTGGGCCCTCCTTATGTTCTTCTTGGAGAAGTGTCTGTTCAGGTCTTTGCCCATTTTTTAAATTGGATTGCTTGTCTTCCTGGAGTGGAATTGTGTGTGTTCTTTCTGTATTTTGCAGATAAACCCTTGTCAGATGTATTATTTGCAAACATATTTCCCCCATGGTTTGTTCGTCATTTTTGCCGATGTTTTCTTTAGCCATGAAGGAGTTTTTTATTTTGATAAAATCCATTTTTTTTAATCCTTTCATTTATGTCCCTTGCTCTAGGAGACATTATCAGTGAAAATATTACTGTGTGGAATATCTGAGATTTTACTGCCTGTGTTTTCCTGTAGGACTTTTATGGTGTTGCAACATATATGTAAGTATTTTATCCATCTTGAGTTTATTTTTGTGTATGGTCGAGTTGATGATCGAATTTCATTTTTTTTTTGCATGTAGCTGTCCAAATCTCCCAACACCAATTGTTGAAGAGGCTTTTTTTACTCCATTTTTTGCTTCTTCTCCCTTTTTAGAATATTAATTGACAATAGAGACACAGGTTTATTTCTGGCTGGTTTTTAATGTTTACAAAATCCCGGGCCTTATAGGATATTCAGATACGCTATTCATTGTCTCCACTTGATTCTTGAATTCTCTTTCAATACCCCCCTTCTCTTGACCTATATAATTAAGACTTATCCACAGGTCTTTCTTCATTTTCTAATATCACAACCCATACCACCATCACCATCACCACTAAAATCCTTCTGTTATATTATTCCACCAAAGTTTTTCTATGGTAAGACAGAAAACTACATGGTGTATTTCTCCTCTGTCAAACAGAAAGGCATGCAATATTTACATTTATTTAGGTCTTTACTATGTGTATCATGTTTTTAATACATTCATCACCCAACATATATAATGAGATGCATATAGAGAACACTATATGAAAGATAAAAGACATGCATAAAGCCTTGAAAATTACTCAGCTGAGAAGAAATAGACCATCTGAATACCTTACATTAATTAAAGAAATTAAATCAATTACTAATAACATTTCAAAATATAAACTACTAGGCAGAGATAAGCTCACTTGTGAAATCTACCAAACATTTAAGAAAGAAATTATAAAAATTGCCTATAGTCTCTTTCAGAAGATAGAATTGGAGGGAATATTTCCTATGTCATTAATGAGGCCAGCATTACCTTAATACCAAAACCAGATAGAGTCATTACAAGAGAAGAGAACTATAAACTGCTGTCTCTCGTAAGCCTAGATGCCAAAATTTTCAATAAAATTTTAGCAAATCAAGCCTAACAATATGGAAAAATAATTACATATGACAAATAAGTGGAATTCATCTCAGATATGCAAGGCTGATTCAACATTTGAAAAGCAGTTAATGTAATCCATCATATCAGCTGACTGAAGAATAAAAATCACATGCCAATAACTACAGAAAAAGCATTTGAAAAATCTAACATACATTAATGATAAAGACCTCTACTAAACTAGGAATAGAAGGGAACTTTCTCAACTTGATAAAGAACATCACAAAGTACGTACAGCTAAATTCATAGCTAATGGTAAGAAACAAAGCTTCTCATTAAACTTTATCCATAATTGACAAAACTTAAAAACATTTGATATGTCCTTTAATAGGTAAGTGGAAAAACAAACTGTGGTACATCCATACAGTAAAACATTATTCAGCACTAAAAATAAATGAACTCTACAGCCATACGATGACAAAGAGGAAGTTTGAATGACTATTACTAAGTGAAAAAACCCAATCTGAAAAGACTACACACTGTGAGTCCAATGATATCACATTCTAAAATGGACAAGGTCAGTGGTTGCCAGGGGTTCAGGAGGGGGCAGAGATGAACAGAAGGAACACAGGAGATTTTTAGGGCAATTAAACCATTCTGTATGATAGCATAATGGTGGATAATTGTCATCTACAATCGTCCAAACCCACAGACTACATACCAAGTGTCAACTCTAATGTAAGCTGTGGACTTTGGATGATAACAATCAGTGTACCATGATCATGTGTCAACACGGGTCTCTCAGATGTACTGCATGTACCTCTCAGGGTGAGATGGCAGATGTGAATAGTGGTGGGGACTGTGCACATGGGAGGTGGGGCAGGCTGCATGTGGGAACCCGGTATTTTTCTGGTCAATTTTGCTAAGAAGCTAAAACTGCTCTAAAGATAAAATGTATTAATTTAAAAAATTGACTATAATGTGATCTTATTTTAAGAACAACAAAAACAATTATTTTAATTTAAAAAGATGAGCATGGGTGTATGTCAGCAAGATTCTCCCCAATTTGCAATATATGCAAATACAAAAATAATGATAGACAACAATACCTCACAATGCCTGAGTTCAATTACTGAATACAGGGCAGTTCAAGTGGATGTAAACATGATGAAGACATTGATGAAATGAGATGCATCAATTAACTTGTAGAAATATTATTAGGTAGTTAATCCTCCATGAAGCTGTTTATTCTTAAAAGTAAATCTTCATAGCCTAATACAAAAAATAAAGGGATGAACTAAATAATCTCCAAACACCCCTCTAGTTCTCCCTAAAATTATAAAATTTTGAAATTTAAGTGTCCAAGGCTTTGAAATATAGTGCAAACATAAGACTTAAAATGTAAGATAATATGGAACATCTGTTTTCAGAATAAAAGTTCTAAAGAAAATAAGATATATGAAGGCTAGGTTAAAAGAAAGAGGATGAGAGAAAGATAGACTTAGATAAAAGCAGAAAATAATGTCCTTAAACAATGAGAAGCAGAAAGGCAGATTGAGACAAGGCACAAAGAGAAAAGGGGAAGAAGAAAAATTAAAGAACAGTTTTGTTAAAGGTCAATTTAACCTTCACATCAAAGTGTAACTCAATTTCCTGGATACATTTTGAGGTTAGTAATGTCTTATTAACTTAGTTTCCTCTGACTGCAGCTAGAATCTAAATGTGGTTCTTACCAGTGCTGAGCACAGAAAGGTG
>PVKM010031511.1:0-16794 GCA_004027735.1 Carollia perspicillata | reverse complement strand
ATATTTATTTTACTTATTCATTTGGTTTATTATCTGTCGCCGCCTGCTAGAATGACAGCTCCTTGGAAGCAGGAATTTCATGTTTCCTTAGCACCTAAAACAGCATTTCATACATGGCCTAAGTACATGTGTACGTGTATATGTTGTGGGGGTGGTGTATTTGAATTGTTACATTTGAGTCTGGCACTCAAAATAAGATTTTTAAGTAACCTAATAGACTTTGAAGCCAGACTTTGTTGGGAAATATTTATCTACAAATTTAAAGCAATTTTTTCAGATCAAGAACCAAACCTGGAGGCCTCAGACCTCGAAGTGCCCTTCGCAGTGTATCGAAGATGCCTCTTCCACCATGACCACCAGGCCACAGGCTTGTTTCCCAAAGAGAAGGAGGCTGTGCTGCAGAGGGAAGGCCAAGCAGCCTTCCTGTGGCTCCCGGGGCCTGAGGCAGCTGAGAGGCAAGGAGGTCCGCTCTCTCTCCAGACTTGGACTCAAAGATAAGGAAGTAAGTATTTTAGGTAAGTAGATGGGAAAATCCAATAACAAAGAACTCTAGAACTCACGGGCCTGGCGAGAAGGAAAAGGGAGGTGGTAACATTGAAAATAATTAGTAATGTTTTTACTGATTTAAATAATTACTAATTTAAATAATTTTACTAATTTTAAATAAAATTTAAAAATTAGTAAATTAGTAATTATTTAAATGTAAATATATATAGCATTACACTGTAATCAGAGGAATGGCCAGGGTGAAGTTTTATTGGGTCTTTCTTGGTTCTAGTGTAGTGTCAATAGGAACTTCCTGCCAATTCATGAAGTATGACTACAAGGCAGTTGAGTTATGAAACGATAGACCTCTCTGAGGATGTGGGGAGAGGGACCCTGTATCAGGGCTAAGCCAGGGGTGAAAAGGGAATATAGCTGATACTGAAAGAGGACCCCAAAGAACCAGGAGAGGCCAAACTGCAGTGGTGGCAACTCAACCTAACAGGGCAAGGGCAAACGCATCACAGGCTATGCCGGCCGGGAATGCCAGGAGGGACCAGGTAGAGAAGGACGTTGCTCAGAGGGCCGAGGAGCCAGAGGATGAAGGCTGGGCCTTAGAATCCCATCATTCTGCTTCATTAAGGTCACACAAGCCATTTTTGATGGGTATTAGGGAGCAAATGATGGAAATTGGGAGGCTTAGTGTTTTATCTACAAGCTGAGAAACCTAAAGGGATAATTTCAATTACTGTATCAGACTCAAGTTACCAAGCTGATCTATTCCCACAACTTTGCAAGAGGGTGGGCATAAAGACAAACAGGTCAGTTACACACATGATGGAGAAAGTGCATCTATTAGGCACATCTGAGCAGACTGTCAGTACCGATCCAACAAAATAGCCCATGCACATGGCTAGAGCTCCTTGCAGGATAAATGGATGCTAGTGGGCAAAAGCCAGAGAATTTTCACAAAGTTGTCAGGGTTCTTTTGGCCCCTGTCACAACCCCCAGGTATATATCAAGCTGTGAAGCAACTGTTTCGCTTCATGCTAATAATGCATGAAAGTATACTGAGGCAATTTCCTTGGGGGATTTAGAAAAACACACTATAATCATATTTATAATCCATTATCAAGGTCACCAAGGGCTTCGCCAAATATGATTCCATTTCACCCTCAAAGAACAATCTGTGGCTGTCACTGGCCCCATCCCATAGATACCAAAGCTGAATCACATGCTCTCAATTTCCAGGGCAGAGTGTCTGGATTCCAAACTGCATGGAATCCCCAGACTATCCCACACTATGTGTGTTACCAGCTGTTCTCATTTCAGAAATTGGGAAGTTTCTCCCAATTTCTTACAAAGGAGCTTTCTCCAGTCACTGATCTGGGACTGTCTCTTTCGATCCTGCAGAGCCCTGTCGAATGGGCAGGTACCAGCGTGGTCCTCCGCGAGCAGGTGCAGTCAAATGAATGGCAGCGGCTCACTGCCGCTTAATGAGCAGCCCCACGCTGCCGCCGTTGCACATTCTGGTTTGAATTTTTAATTCCATCTCATAAAACAGGATCATAAATCATCCCATGCTCCATTTAGAGTTGCATTTTCCAAAACTATCTCTGCAGTAATTAAGGAGAAACTACACAGGCCTCTAAATCAGGCCTCCAAGGAATGTAGGAACAATGGAAAGTCTGAAGTTCACTTTTCTACTATCTCACATCAATTCATTCTGGTTACGACCAGCTCTCATCCCCGTACCTACATTCAAAAAATATTTATGAGCCATTTGTGCACCTCTAGCCACTGAGAAATATAATGCTGCATGACAAAAATGAGTTATATGAAAATGCACAAAGTCTTACTTTAATATAATGCATCCGGCCCCAGGTCCACAGATTAATAACCCAAGCCTGACCCCAATATGAGATCCAGACTAAATGTGACATTCTGAAATCTCGTGGCTGTGCCCAGAGATTTTGCAACCTAACCTAATTCACCTATTGCCTACATTTTCAAAATCAAATAAATACATAAATAACAAGTGAGCCTAAAAGAGATTTCCCCAGCTCCGGGGAGCACTTTCATAGCATATACAAAGCAAACACATTTGAATGTTTCCCAAACATGCAGGTGTTAAATACTCATGCTAGCAGGAATAATTATTTGCTGTATTCCCTGGATCTTCTGTTTTTCTGAGTTTAATTTGTTTTCAATACTTGGAGGGAGTAGAAATATAACAGTGCACCAAAACAGTAGAAAAACTGTGACAGTAAAGGAGAGATTTACCACAGAGCTTGTTATGAATATTGTTTAAGCAGCATAAAACTGAAAAATAGCAAGAGAATATCTCTCCTGATTCTCTCCTTCCCACTCTGCAGCTGGTAGAAAAACGTGAACCTGCAATAATGGAGTGGGGAATGAGGCTGGGAGAGGAGTTGCCTGAACTACACCAGAGTCAACATCAATGACATTCTTGAGAAAGGGAAAGATTTGCAACTTCTTCACAGTCTCTAGTCACCAGCAGAGGCTTCAGAATGATGACAAAGGCAAGCATGGCTGGAAGAAGGCTTCACGTAGCCCTGAGGAACCCAGGAGTCATGGGAGAGGGTGGCGTCCATGGTGGGGATGGAAATGTTACCTCGACACAGCCATTGTCAAACCTAGTTGCACATTAGAATCGCCAGATTAGAGTTAGAATTAAGTGGAATTTTAAAACTGCGAATACCAGACACCAACGCAAACTGATGGAATCAGAATCTCAGAGGGTAGAGTCCAGGCCTTGTTGGGCCCTGTTGTTGTAAAGCATTTTCCGAATGAGCCTCACTCACGCTTTGGCTGCGTTGAGGACCATTGCGCTGGCGTTGACTCTCTTGGTCAGTTGGGATTGGTGACTGACTGCCCGTGGACCTTTGGTAGAGATGAGAAGGCACAAACTTAAAGCCCTTCTGAAGACCTTGCCTAACATGGAGACATGTTAGTTTGGCATATATTATTTTTAAAATCAAAACAATATTTCTTTTAAAAATAGAATATTTTACATAAAAACGCAGTGTCTAATTCCCTAGAAAAAGAAGTTCCAGACATTCTACATGGGACATTCAGCGGGACCTCAATGATGTCTGTCTGCACTCTTACAGGAAGAAGGTCTTCTCCACTTTGCCACAGTTCCCATCACTCCCTTCGGCAGAGCATCCCAGACGACTCGCCGACTAATATTACCTGTGTGTCTTTGATAGCTCTTTTTCTTATATTCACTAGCATAAACTTATAGAACTCTTAGGAATCCTACACTTACGATTCATTTTTTCTATAAATAAGAAAAAGAAGGCCTAAAAAATGCAGTCCCTTCTTAGTTCTATTACTTCTTAAGCTCTGTCATACTTTCTCAAATTCTCATTTACCTAAGCCAAACTTGCAGAGAAATTTGTTTTTGCAGATTGGCTTGTTAATATTTAATGATGTTTCTCTTTGAATTTTAAAGTAGTAATTAAATTGAACTGTTCAGAAAGAGCATATTAATTCCAATTTTTTAAAAAATATGAAATAGAATAAATCTTGCTCAAAACAAAAGCACAGTAAAAAGTGAACATTAGTTCTACAGGATGAGCCTAAGTATCTTTTAGTAAATATTCATATCAATAATGAGAAATAAGTTGTGATAACAGCTATTATAGAAATATAAAATATATACTAATAAGAAATGTCTCCACTCTCTTACTTTCTTAGCATCTTGACTTGTATTTCTCAATTTCTGGCTTCATTTATATATGTTTATATTCCTCTAAAATACTATAAATTCATCCAGGATAAGGTTCTTGTTTTTGTTTGTTTGTTTGTTTTTTATCTTCTGAGACTACAATAGCACCAAGCACAGAGCTTTACATATAATTATTATCCAATAAATATTGTTAAATATCCAATAGAATATACAAAGTGGACCCCAGAAAGGAAACAAAAGCAATATTCAGGGTGAAGAAGTTATAGGTAGCATAGGCAAACCCTGTGATACTGATCATATTCTCTTCATATAGTCCACTGGGAACTTAACAGAAAATGAGCTTAAAAGCCCAAGACCATCAATACAATTGTGAGTACAACACTGTAGTAGCATCTGCAGAATCAAACACAGATCCATTCTGCTCAGTGCCACTTATGCACAGCTTCCATGTTGAAAGGAGAATTCAAAATCATTGAGTTTCCACCCTACTCTAGGCACCACAACCAGCAGGAAGGATGTCTTTAGTTGTTACAACACACCTATGTATCACTCTCCCGACTTTATAGATAGGTGTCTTGGTGTAGGAGTTAAATAACTTCCCTCAATTCATGTGACTGGTTTGTAGCATAGCTCAGGAGTGTCTCAAGCTTCTCATATCACTTGGGAATCACATTAAAGTGCAGATTTGATTCAGTAGATCTGAGTGTGTCCCGAGATTCTAAAAGAGTCCCTGTGACATTGAACTGCCCAGGCCATTGAACTATGAGGGCCCTGCAAGTCCAAATTGGAGGCTATCTTGGTTCTTTGAAGTGTTCGCAGTGTTTGCAGTACAATGAATTGTGTAATCGTTGCTCAAAACTGCTATGTAATTTAAATTATCTCTCCCTTTTTGCCTTAGAGTTTGCAAGATCCTATCACGCTATGCAACGACACCAACTCCTTCCTTTTATTTTACTCAGCATTCCTGATTCCTGTTCCCAGCTGAAAGACATATGGATTATAAGTCTTCAGTGGACCATTGTTCATTTGCACATTTGGAAAAAAATGTGGAGCACTTCCTCTGCTCCAGGAATTATGCCAGGCTATAGGATGCAATCACAGCAGAAAAAGCCAGAGAAATAGCCACTCCCTAAATCAACATAAAACTGCAACCCAGAGGTGTAAAATAATTATAGGAAGAAAGAATTTGCTCCACGAGTACATTGGACAAAGAGTTAATCATGACCACAGGTGCTTGGAGTTGGTCTCCCAGAAGGGGCATCCTGATTCCTAAGAGTAAAAGTTAGCTAGGTAGCCCTGGCTGGTGTGGCTCAGTGGATTGAGCGTGGGCCTGTGAATCAAAGGGTCACTAGTTCGATTCCCAGTCAGGGCACATGCCTGGGTTGCGGGCCAGCTCAGTCCCCAGTAGGGGGTGCATGAGAGGCAACCACACATTGATGTTTCTCTCCCTCTCTGTCTCTCTCCCTTCTCCTCTCTCTAAAAATAAATAAATAAAATCTTTAAAAAAAATAAAAGTTAGCTAGGTAAAGAAGAAGCTAACATTGAGTGTGGTAGTTTATTTTTATGTATCAACCTAACTGGACCACAGGGTTCCCTACCTTTTGGTAAAATATTATTCTGGGTTCACTTGTGTGGGTGTCTTTGGATGAGATTAATATCTGAATCAGTAGACTGAGCAAAGCCAATTGCCCTCCCTGGGTGACTGGCCTCATTCAATCCACTAAAGAACTGTGAGTAAATAGAACTAAGAGGCTGTTCCTACTGCAAGTAACAAGGAATTTCTCCTCCTTGGCTGTTTGAGCTGGGTCATCAATCTTTTCAGGCTCTAGGACTCATCTTGGGGCTGGATTTCAGACTGGAATTTACACTATCAGCCCTCCTGGGTCCCCAGCTTGCCAACTGCAGATCTTGGAATTTCTGAACACCCATAATCACATGAGCCAATTCCTTATAATAGATTTCTTTTCACTTACACATACACATATTGTGCCTCTGGAGGACCCTGAGTAATACACTGAGTAAAGGGCAGGAGTCAGGGAGAGCTCAGTGCCCTGCAGGACTTTCAGGTATAATCCAGGCCTGCTGGGGTTCAGATAAGTGGGTAAAGGAAAACTGTGACACTGAAGATCTAAGCAGGACAGACCAGATAGAATGAGACAGAGTTTGGCTCATGTCTCTGTAGCTCACCCTTTCCACGCGGTTCTACTTCCCATGCAGAGGAAATGAGGAAAAAAATACTCATCAAAAATGATAAAGTAAATGTCAGAAATAGAAGACAAGGAGGAAATGTCTAATTTTTATTTATTATTTTATAAATTATTCATCCTGGTCAGGATCAAAAGCATAGATTTTGCCTTTATTCATTTATTTCACAAATATTTATCAAGTGCCTACCGTGGGCCAGGCTGGCATCATTGTAGTGGTAGAGGAGACACCAGTGAACAAAATCCCTACCTTCAAGAACGGCAATGCGGGGAGAAATGCAGATAATAAACAAGCATGCAATGCCATACGTTCTATGTTCTGTGTTCTATTTTTCCTTTCTATGAAGAAAAATAGAGCATGGAGTGAAGATAGGGAGTACTGGGTTAGGGTATAAGTACTGTTTCACGGAGGGCGTCAGGGACCACCTAGTCTGTTTCACCGTCCTCCTCTCTCTAGTCTCCCACCAGATCCACACTGGCCAAACCCAGCCAGAAACAAGAGATGCTGGACTAGTTTGCTAGGGCTGCTATAACAAAGTACCACAAACTGAGCGGCTTAAATAACAGAACAGTAGTGTAACGCAGTTTCAGAAAATAGAAGCCCAAGATCAAGGTATCAGCAGGATTGGTTTCTTCTAAGGGCTGAGGGAGACACTCCTCTCCATGCCCTTCTCCCAACTTTCAGTGATTTGCTGACAATTTTGGTGCATCATCCTGATCTCTGCCTTCGTGTTTACATGGCATTCCTTCTGTGTGCATGTCTGTGTCTAAAAATCCCTTTTTAAAAAAGGATATCAGCCACTTTGGATTAGGGGACCACTTTATCCTAACATGAATTCACTTTAACTGTTTATCCCTGCAGTGACCCTATTTACAAGAAAGGTCACATTCTGAGATACTGGAGGTTAAAACTTCTGCATATGATTTTGGAAGGGGGCACAATTTAAGTCATAACAGACACTGAAGTCCATGAGGTAATCTGCAAAGGTCAACCTCTCACAACACAGAGCTGCTTGGAGAAAGGGTGAGTGGGGTAGTAGAGTGAGAACCTGAAGGGCAAATGAAAGATTTCCCCCAGCACGGAACTAAGGGGAATTCCAGTGTTTAGCAGTCTTGAAGACGAGGAGGAACCACAAAAGGTAGAAAGGAAGGAGCTTCTGAGATAGGAGAATTAAGAATGAGATGTCCCCGAGAATGAAGGAAGTGTTCCAAGGAGTGTTCACTGTGACCACCGTACCAAACACTGCTGATGAGCAAAGGAAGATTGTTTTAACCTCGTCATTCCTTTGCGGGGGACTCTGGAGTTGAAGACTACTCACAGACACCTGCAAACTATCAGGTTGCCCACACCACGTTGTAGCTACCACTTACCTCTCAGAAAAGCCTTTGCCTTGGAGTCTTGGAGTCATTTTCCAGGATTCAAAGACACATTTTGAAGCACATGGGATCGCCTGAGTGGGACTGTAAGCACCTACCGGTGAGTGAACACAGCTGACGCTGCTCTAGCACAATATAAGCACAGTAAAAGCATGGGCAGATTGACTATTAATCTTTCCACTGCAATTTGGATCACTGCCACAATACCTACCTAATGAAAAATAAATGGTTTGGTATTAAGGATTGTCAGCTAATATACAATCTCAAAGGGTTAATTCTGCACTAAGCCTACTTGATTTTTTTTAAGCATATAATCAAACCATAAAGAACAAAGAAGCATGTTCATGGAGAACTCTTGCTGACCCCAGAGGAAAGAATGCCCCAACCATTCTGCCTTCCCACAAGCAAGGAAAAGAAAGGGAGGAGGACTCCTTGGAAGGAGAACAGCTCTCTCCAATGTCATTGACTGAAGCAGAGTGACCGAGATTGTTGCTGTTTAGACTGAATGAATCACATGCTTGGGTACCACCCATATTAAGGCAGGAGGAAAAGCTTCCACTAGACAGTCCTGCGTGTCCTTATGAGAGCGTGGCCAGGCTGGGTAGATAAATGGACTACATTTTGCCAATATGCTGTGGAGCGTTGGTGGACAGGCCTCAGGCTGCTTAGGGTCACTGTTCTGGGAAAACGGCCAAAACTGGAGGGTGTTCAATTGATGCAAAGGGCTACAAACAGAGTCAGCAGGCAGCCCGAGGGCAAATACAGACGTCATGGCGTCAGGTCAGAGAAAGTGTAGAGACAAGAAGGCCACAGGGCACACACGCTATGAGGTCTGGCCCTCTGGAGGTCAATAAGCGGGTGCACGGGCAGGCCAGAGGGCAGGCAGCGACAGCAGGAAGCCAACTCAACAGACCCAGGTGTGGAGGTCAACCACAAGGCCCTCAGGAAATTTCCAGGCGTCATAAGGGACTGGGATTCTAGAGGAACAAGACTGTAGTAAATGGAAACACATGCCCTTGTCAAGGAGATGACCGCTGTAGCAGCTTCCTGACCTCTCTTTCTGGTCTCTTCAATGCTGTGAGTGGTGTCAAATGCCAGTTCCAGATGGTCCCTTCTGAGGCCTGCAGGTGGGGGCCGGCAACTGGTGGCCAGCTGAGATGAGTGTGCACAGCTGAGGGGAGGCAGCCGCTCTCCTGCCCGCGTGCACTGCAGCGGGGGCACCGATCCAACCCCCAATGCCTCTCCCCCTTTTTGCTTGAGCTATTATTATTGATGTCATTATCCCTGTTACTCCTTTTTGAATATTGACTTCATGATACAATGCATTTTGTTCTTTGAACCCATTGTCTCATTCAACACTCTACAAATGAAGTCAATACTTTTATTATCATTTTACAGGTTAAGAACCTTGAGTCAAAGAGCACAAGAAACTTGCCCCAAGTTACAGTTGTTGAAAGAAAGAGACAGGATTACAGCACATTTCTCTGCTACTCCAGACCAGGGAGAGCTTCATGCATGTGTAGCCTGAGCGGTCACAAAACACATGCTTGGTTTTGTATTCTTCTGTCACCATCTCAATTTTTTAAATAATTTTTGACAATGATCCCCCCATTTCCATTTTGCATGAAGCTTGGCAATTTATGTGACCAGTGCTGCTCAGATCCTGGGCTGTTTACCCCACCTCAGTGCTCTGCCACCACCACCTGCTCCCAGAGATTTATAAAACTGTGGAAAGTTGACTTTCCCAGGTGATTTAAAACCATTTAATCTATTGTTGCTGTTGTTGTTTTTCTCAAGGAAAATGAGAGAAGATACAAGCTGGAGCAAGAAGATAACTATAGGATTGCAAAAGCAGTTTGAAAAGCTGAAGGCACTGAATAGGTATGAGAAATTATGAATGGAATCATTGTCTAGCTTTATTGAGATATAACTGACAGTTAAAAATTGTTTCTATTTAAGATGTACAACCTGATCATTTGATATATGTGTATATTATGAAATCACCACAATCAAGTTAATAACATATACATTAATCACCTCGTATATTTCCCATCTCCTTTTTTTGTGTGTGTGGTGATACCATTGAAGATCCACTCTTGTGGCAAGGTTCAAATACACAGTACAGTATTGTTAACTATATGCACCACACTGTGCATTAAATCTCCAGAACTTACAATAAAAAACAAGTTTGTTCCCTTTGACGAATACCTCCCTATTCTCCCACCCACCATCATTCTACTCTCTGCTTTATGAGTTTGTATCTTTCTAGATTCCACATTTAAGTGAGACTATGCTGTATTATCATTCCCAAGCCTGGCTCATTTATGAATGAAATCTTAATCGACAGTCCTTGCACTTCAGCCTGTGTTTACCTGAAATCTCTACAAATGTTTGAAAATTAAAGGCATTCACCCAATTGCCTGTATGTTTTGTCTACATTGACTAGAAAAGAGTCTCAGGGTTTAAACAGGGGACTGACTTCATCCAATAACTCTATCAAAATTGCTATGGTTTCCTCTTTTTATCCCCCTGCTCCATGTTGGACCACCTTTGCAGGCCTCCAGGGTAAAACCCTCAAGGTCAAAACCAATCCTTCTCCAGACCCGCTCTGGCCCCAAGGAAGAACATTAATTTTCTGACCTGGGCCACCCTGTCACGCAGACATCCTCTGCCTTTCTCCCACACCACTGTTTATCAAAAGGACTGAGATGTAGCTCTCTGTCAGCCAGGGCACAGAACCAAGTACATAAAATACCATATTTTTCAGACTATAAGATTCCTCCTAGATTTGGGAGGAATAATGGTTGATGCTGCTGTTGAGTTCTGTTTACATTTACATTGGTGAAATATTATGTTATTTATGTTATTAAATATTTTACCACATTTTTTGCTTCAATTTTTTTTCCTATTTTCCTTTTCTAAAACCTAGGTGTGTCTTATGGTGTGAAAAACATGGTAAGCATGAGTTTAGGAATAGAGTTATTTGAGAAGAGCAAACTAACTTTTTAGTGTTTTTTTTTGTGTGTGTCAAGTTGGTTAAATGCACAAACTTCAGCAATTTCTGCTTGAACAGCAACATTTATTGTCCAGGAAATAAGTCACTGGCTATGGGTATAGCAGCAAAACAAACTAGAGCTTCTCGCATGGAATGTTATGCATCTATGTTCTTTTCTTGTTGGCCCGAGTCTAACAAAACAACTCGCTCTGTGTAAACTCACTGAAAGTTGGCTGGGGCTCAGCCTTCTCCCACCTACCTACCATTTCCCCAAATTCCATAGGAGCCATTCCAATTCTTTCAACACTTCTGACCAAGAGTATCTGATAAGTGCTGAGTCAGCACTTCCAGAAAATTGGGATATTCATCTCTCACGACCAGGACACCAGTCCGGACTAAACAAGGAGTAGAGTGAACGTGTCTTTAAGTCACAAAGCTACTGATTTTAAATGAAAATGTAACTGCTGTCGAAACATATCATTGCAGGAAAAATGCCATGTGAAGTATTTCTATTCCACTTCTGTTCACATACACGTCATCGAACAGAAAATGGAGGCGACTGTTGAGTTGATTTGTGCCACAAACCCCTTCTCCTGAATCATCCAGCTGCAACAGGAAAAGGGGCATCTGTGTTGAGAAAAAAGTAGGCTCTCTTCTGTTATATTTCATTAATACTGATTTTATTTCTCTCATTTGTTTTTTAATTTAGTATTTCAGTAAAGACTATTTTAGGAGCAGGTTGAACTCTAAAAATTTAGAAGGTAGTTCAGAGAGTTCCCACATATCCCTATTGTTAATATTTTATATTAGCATAGTACATCTGTTAGGATTAATGAATTAATATTGACACAGTATTAACTGAAGTCCATACTTTATTCAGATTCCCTCAGTTTTTAGCTAATGTCCTTGCTCTATTCCAGAATCTCACCCAGGATATCACACGCTTAACCTTCATGTAGTCTCAGGCTCCTCATGGCTATGCTAATTTCTTAGATATTTTCTGGACCACTTGGGATAATACTGGTCAGATATTTCATAAGATGCTCTTCTATTGGAATCTGTCTAATGTTTTCTCATAATTAGACTTGGGTTCTGAGTTTCTGAAAGGAAGATCTCAGAGAAAAAGTGCCATTTTCATCATAGCATATGGAGGGTACCCATATTAAGGCTACACATTATCAGATCAAGTGACAAGTGCTGATCGTGAACCTGACTAAAGTAGTATTTGTTAGGTTTCTCCACTGTAGTTATGCTATTTTTCTCTCCCTTTCCACACTCTGCTCTTTGAAAGGAGGTCTCTATACACAGCCCGCACTTAAAAAATGTTGAGTTATGGCAACTTACTCCTTTAGGGTGCAGGTTCTGCATAAATTCTAGGGCTCAGGAGATTTGCTTCTTCTCCCTAATTATTTATTCAATTACTGATTTATGTCAGTATAAATTTATGGATATTTATTTTATAGTTTGAGTTATAATCTCATTCTATCTTAGTAAATTTTTGGTCAAACTATTTCATCTTCTGGCCATTGAGAGTTCTTCCAGTTGGTTCTTATGGCCCAACACACTCCCCTTGTGTGTGTGCTTGCACGCACGATAGACATACAAAGGGCTTTCATTTGCAGACTCTACGAGTTGCCTCAAGCTCGTCTTGTGTATTTCCTGCCCCAGTCCTAGAATCAGTCATTTCTACAAGTGTCCCTGGCCCTTTCTATTAGGAATGACATTAGAAATGAACATCTGGGCGCTATGTGAGCTCATTGGTATTGGGTTCCCCTTTCCTTATGCCTCCTTGCCTGACAAAACAAAGAAACATGTGTGGGTACATAAATTTGTAAATATCTCCATATAGAACCACCCGTCACTACATTAGTCGGTTGCCTTTATTGTAGTCTTATTCACAAAGAAAATGATTTTTATATCTCCTCCCATTACAGCACTAAGCTTAAAATACCTTTAAAATCATATTTAGAGCAAGCACCTCATTGTGTCCAGCACTAGTATGACAATTCCTGCCCCTGAGGAACTTCCAGTCTAATGGGGAAGATAGATTTATATGCCCATAATTTCAAAAAAAAAATGTAGCAATTTTATAATCTCATGGGAAAAGTACAAGCTACTGAAACAGTTCCCAGGAAGCCAGGTTCAGGAGAAAGGTGCTCTATTTGCGTATGTGAGGCTAAGGAGCCTGGACTTCATTCTGCGGGTAAATGGATATAATCACAAGATTTAATGCAAGACTAACTCAAGGATACCATTTCCAGCTTCCTTGGTACTGAAGCCGCAGAATCTCATGGAAAAGAGACATCAAGGCTGAAAATTAGGGTGCCTCCTTCCTAGAATAGTATTGACGTGCATGCTGTGGGAATGAAGAGGATGATGCTGATGTGTGAGAGCAGGTATTTATTTAGCACTTACTACGTGACAAATGTAATCTCGCTTAAATCTGGGAGATAGACATTATGATTAACGCCATTTAGCAACTGAGCCTCGGGAGGTGGATGACGGGTGTGGATGCATGCAGCTGGGAAGTGGCTGGTACAACTTGAGACCACATCTGCCTGATTCCTCGCATTACTCATTTGAACCATCACTTGGTGTCAGGAAAGATGGAACTTTCAAAATCCAAGTCACTCCTAAAGAAAGCAGGCCTTAGCAAGGGGCCGGGGTTTTACTCCTTATTTCTAAGAAGAAAAATAAAATCTGTTAACGGAGGACTGGTGGCTCTATCTAGATTAGAGCGAAAACTTTGGAGAACAATAAACGGGATGAAGACAGGAGATTCTTCCCCCGGAAACAGGCCCGCCCTCACCAAATGTCTCTGTAAGACGTTTGAGCTAAACCATTCCCATCTTTCCAAATGAGGAGAAATGGGCAGATAAATCAGCTGGGAGTCTGTAGCCCAGTCCTCAGAGGGACTGTGTCTGTCTGGTCTCTCCCTCCTCGATTTGCTAAAATTTATGACAGGCAAGCAAGTCTCATCATTCACCATGTGTCCCTGCAGTGGAATTGTGGGTAAGATCAAATAAAGCAGCCTCCCGGGGTTCAGAACTACTGTTCTGTTACTTTGTCTAAAACAAACCAAGGAAACCTACAACAGAGGAGTGAAAAATCCAAGCAATCTCACTGATGCTTAGTGCTATGAAGTGGCCAGATCCTCAGAAATATTTGCTATTTGGTTTTTGCCTTTACCTAGAAGTGTGTGACATCCTACAGATTCATTCAGAAAGACTAGCATTACTCTCCTCTTCAGTTAATTGGGTTATTTGGTGAATTCACAAGGATTAGTTTCAGGCTCAATCACTCAGAACAGCCATAAGTAGAAGAAAGAACATAAAACACTTTTAGAATGCAAACTATAAACCTAGGCACAAGGAATGTATATTCACTAATAAAGGCCATTTTGGCTGGCTAAGCATGTGCCTCCTTTGTGATTAATAAAAGCAGAAATACAATCTCTCTGCCTGCCTAGCATAGAGCTCCCTGTGTAGAAGGAAGGCTTATGTGTTTCAAACTTGCTTCGTATTTATTTACGTATAATTTTAAGCCCTATCACATTGCTCCTTGCAGAAAAGAATTGCAGATGGATAGAACCCCTGTCATTCCTGTCTGAGGCCACCACAACAAAGCAGGCCTGCCCACCTCACACGCCAATTCTTACCACACAGGGTGGCTGCGTGAAAAATGTATGTGTAAGGCTTTGTGTGCTAATCATACACAAATGTTACATAATTCAAATTACCACTTACTTTAAATTAGCATGTTCTTGACCTCAGTATATTAGGAGAAGAAGGACTCTAAAAATTATGGGAAAGTTATGTTCTCCTGACAAGGAAGGAACGGGGGACTGAAAAAAGTGGCCCGACTGAATGCTTCACCAGTTGAACATGACCCAAGCCAGGGAAACCCAGTAAAGTTCCCGAACAGTGTTTTGTTAACTACTTAAAAGTTTTTTATTTTCTGTTTAAAACAATTTTTATACAATCATAATTAATGCAATGGACCGTAAAGCAAGTTCAGGGTCAGGAATCCGGAAAAACGTGTTCAGAGTCAGAAACGTAGACGCAAGTTATGCCCCAGCTTCTAACCTGACTGGCCCTGATTTAATGAGGCCTCGTCATCACATCCTCCTGTGCACTCGACTTGCAACTGCCTGCTTTAGAGACAAGGCAATTAACGATGGAGAAGAGCGAGAGGAGTACAACATCCCACAACATCTGGGGAAGAGGGGAGGTCTTCTCCCACCCCTGGGATGTAGTCAAACAGAAGGGTGCCCACCAGAGAGAAGGTGAAAAATAGCGTTGATTTATAGACTTGCAGCAAACTAATTTGAAGAGTTAAGGCATGTCATCTGAAAAAGCTTTGTATTGACTCATTTCTCAAGGTAAGATAGGAATTTTAGCAGAGGGGTTTCTGGCAGTTTCCATGGAACTAAATCATAAGGTGTTTCATAATTCCGTGACAGTACATTGTGCAACTGGGCAGCTTTTATTTTCCTCACACACATAAAGCAACGAACTCGGCCCTGTGATACATTTATCTGCTTTGCAGCCAGCATCCAACGCTGAGTGTCCAGCTGGACCTTAGAGCCCTGCAATTACTGGTATTTGAACCTCTCAGTAAAGAACGCAGGCCAAGAGTGTACTTCAGAGTATATGGTTTCAATATTCTGGCCTGGGATGTTCTTGTCCAAATTCTCTCTTTCATGTAAACATAGTCTGAAATATCAGTGTTCTAAGGGAATGCCAATTGCATCACTAAAACGGCATAGAGCTTTTCTTGGCTCGCTTATACTTATGTGTCTGCTAATGTTCAGGGCCATATGGATCTACTGATAGCGCATGGTGATGCTGATCCATTCCCCAGGTATGACAGGAAAAAGGACCGTTGCTCTGTCCTATCATTCCCCAAACCATAGCCTACATTTAATTTCCCATTCTTGCCCTTTTACACACTTCTATAAGAAAGGTCCCGCATTGGAATTAGTCCTTAGCTCAGGACTTCTACATTCTCTTCCCACCCCTGGATGAATTCATAGGCGTTTGAGAATAGACCCCTCCTTCTTACACAGGGGACTCCTTCCCGGTGTCCGCCTTCTGGTTAACCAATCCTGATGGCTGGCCATTCTAGACCTTTTGCCTCAGGTCAGGTATTTGCTTTTGTTCTGCCTCTTTCAAGCCTACATACTGCCACCAGTTGTCATTTGCCCCACAGCCGAGGCACTAGACCAGTGCTTCCCCATTCACATAGCTAACTCTAGCCTCCTGACTCCTAGGGTTTAGTCACAAATGGCAAAGACACCGCTTGATCACATTTAAGTAGAAAGGGGAATATATTGACTAGTGGAACCCAGAGTTAGGTAGGATTCAGTGGCATGGCAAAGATGTAGCTGGACCCAAGATCAACTGTGACCTGCTATTTTAATGCCATCTGTTTTCACCTCTTGTTTCTGATCGCCCTGGGTATCAAGTTGATTATCTCTCACAATTTTTCTCCATTTTATGGGGAATACAGCACAGTGCATCTGAGTTGTATATGTCATGGCTTCCGCCACTAAATGGGGTTAGTTTTAACTCTACAGACACAAGTTTAGAAATCCTAGTGAAATAATTCATTGGTGTAACCAGATTCTACACCAGTCATGAAGTTGATTATGTAGAAAGGAATAGTACCCAGAATAGAAAAGAAATGTTGGGAGATAATTATATTGTAGACATCTATTTTTCCTCCCACAGCAGAGGTAAAAGATGAAAGACTAATATTTTGTTCCTGGAAAAAATATCAGGGGCATCTGTTGCAATCAGCCAAGCTTGGAACAGCATAGCCATTTGAAGAATTCCTCCTATTCTCCAGAGAAAAAATCTTCACTTTCTAATGTTTGGTTTGTAACATAACAATCTTTACCATATAGCTAAGATATATCCAGTCTTTGAAGTCTATGACAAGTTGGAAATTATTAGTATAGGAAAAATTTCATTTTGGATTTTTTAAATGTTATATAAAAGCTCTCTAAATCTCAGGAT
>PVKM010031510.1:0-16796 GCA_004027735.1 Carollia perspicillata | reverse complement strand
CTAAGTGTTTATCTAGGAGATTATCCCTGATCTGTACACAAAAGACTTCTTATATAAGTGGCAACTTATTCATAAGAGCTAAGAACTGGAAACAGTTGCCTGTCAGTGGGTGAATGGATCGACAAACTGTGGTACATTCACACAATGAGATAGTACTCGGCAATAAAAATGGACACATTGCTGATGTCACAATGTGGATCTGTGCTGCAGACATATTGAGAGAGAGAAGCCAGACAAAATGGATATACTTATTATATGGCTTCAGTGATACGAAGTTCTAGAACAGGTCAATTTAATCTATAATGGTATAAAACAGAGCACTACCTGCCTGGAATGAGTGCAGGGTGCGGAGAATGACTGAAAAGGGGCACGGGAGCATTTTCGGGTGTGACAGCAGTGTCCTGAATCAGGGGTCAGCAAACATCCACTGAGGTCACTAGCCGTTTTGGGCCTTTCCCATCATCTGGTCTGGGTGTGACTACTCAGCTCTGCCACTGGAGCACAAGAGGAGCCATAGACGCTATGTAAATGAATGAGCATCACTGCATTCCGGCAAAATTTTATTTGTGGACACTGAAATTTGAATTTCATATGTATTTCACATATCAAGAAATACGATGCTTTAACATTTTTTTCAACCTTATGAAAATATAGAAACCATTCTTAGATTGCTGGCTGTACAAAAACAGACAGCAGGCCAGACGCGGTTCACTGGCCAACTCCTGTTCTAAATCCCAGCTAGGGTGGCGCTTACCTGGGTATCTCCAGCTGTAAAGCTCATCAGATTACACTCTTTCAATCTGCACTTTTTACTTAATTTTAAGTATAAGGTAAATTATATTTAAGAAACAACTCACAGTTTTCGTAAGATGAAAATATCCATCTGTCGACCAGTTGAAACCCAGCTTTTTATGATAGAAATTTCTCCTCTGGGTTCTACATAAGGTGACTGTTAGGTGGTTACCATGTGGCCGCTGGTTGACTGGCGCTTGCCAGTGACAGGTCTGGCTCATCCTACAGAGTGTTAAAAATACATGTTTGACTTTGACCAGCCCTTGCCAGGGAACACTGTCCGGTTTCACACACCCCACCCTTCCTTGTTGGCTTAATTGGGCCCCTTTTCCACTTTTTACTTTCATTCTCTTACTATTGTTATATTTAAGTTGTTCCCCCCCTAAATAGTGTATATTTGGATCCTGTATACAATTTTATATATCCGTTTCTATCTATCTATCTATCTATCTATCTATCTATCTATCTATCTATCTATCATCTATCTGTATTTTAACATTGTTAAATCATTTGTAGGATAAAATGCGAGAATAGAGACCTTGTCTGTTTCACTCACCATGGTACAGCTGGAGACAGGCATCGTGTCTCTACGTAGGAGGAGATGAGTGAATCCTCTCGAACATGTGGTGAGTCTGTAGATAAGTGTGTCCTTTAGACAATCCTCGTGATGCTCATGCCTTACTGAGGATTGTTGCTTAGAACTGAGGAGCAACGGGTCTGAGAGCACATTGTCTGGCAGGACATTAGAGGGATAAAACCAGTGGCTGTGCCCTTCCTCGCTGTGGGCGACGGAAAACACAGATGCTAACCCGCGCCGTCGGCCTGCGCCGTCCCATATGCCTCCTCTGTGGCTATGTAAGTTTAAATTACTTAAACTGAAATAAAATTAAAAAAAATCTAGTTCATCCGTGGTACTAGCCGCATGTTAAGTGCTCAACACCATGTGTGGCTTGTGGCTTGTGGCTGTCGTGTGAGATGGCCCAGGCAGAGCACATGTTCCTTATGACAGGGATCTCTGGTTGACAGGTTGACAGTTCTGGTCTAGACACATGCCATTGTCCTAAACAGTTACAGAAAACAAATAAACAAAAAACAGGACACATAAATACTTTCTAAATCTCAATGTCAGATATCGGTATGCGATAGGGATTGAAAAATTACGGCCACCAAATCCAGCCTGTTTTTGTGAATAAAGTTTTATTGGAACACAGCCATGCTCATTTGTTTATATATTATCTGTCTTATTTCATGACACAGTATTGGAGTGGAGTTGTGACAGAGACTGTCTAATCTGCCAAGTCTAAAATATTTATTGTTTGGCCCTTTACAGAAAAAAATTGCTGGTTCCTGACATATAGCATGAGCTTATTTGTATTTAGGGTGTTTGTTTTAAGTGTCTTTTGGCATAAGTTCTACTTATATATTGAAAAGCAAATGGAAGAAAACAAAAACCTTATTTTCAACTCAGAGATAATCACTACTCACTGTTATCCCAATGGCGTATAATCTTTTGGTCTTTTTTCCTATTATTGTATTTTTATGCTCTAAAATATATAATGTATAAAATATGTTTTTCAAAATTGGGATTACAGGGCACAAACTTTTTGAAATTTCTCCTCTACTTCCAGTGCTCTGCATTTTCTTTTCTGTGATTAAATATTTTATGACATGATTTTTAATGGCTATATTTTGTTCTCTCATGTGGTTCTATAATAATTATTTAATCAATGTCCTATGAATAGGTATTCAGATTGTTTTTAGTAATTTCTAAATGCTAAGTTTTCATTGTTCCATCTTTTCCAGGAATGTATCCTCTTTTACATTTTGTTAGGGAGTGATTTTAAGATTTTTAAAATGTTTTTAAACCCATATTTCTCTAATTGTAAAAATCCAGCCAAACCAGTATCTTTGACTCTCTCCTAAATAGGATTAGGATTTGAGCACGATTTTACATGCCCCTCCCTCTCTTCTCTAACTTGGTTGATATAATATAGGTTTTAATCCATGTTTTACATTAAATTAGTTTGCATTCAAGAATAAATTTTGACAACTGTATTTGGCTTATAACCAGATTTTTAATTATTTAGATTTATTTCTATGGTTAACTTGTTTGAGTATGCATAATTAGTTCTTTTAAATCCTGACTTCCTCATTTTTAAGATATTAATTTTGTCTAATCTCTTGGTTGATTGAATTACATAATATCATTTTTTAAAGAAAAGATAGATGCGAGCCCTGGCTGGTGTAGCTCAGTGGATTGAGTGCGGGGCCTGCGAACCAACCAAATGCGGTTCGATTCCCAGTCAGGGCACCTGCCTGGGTTGCAGGCCAGTTCCCAGCAGGGGACACACGAGAGGCAACCATACATTGATGTTTCTCTCCCTCTCTCCTTCTCTTTCCCTCTAGAGATAAATAAGTAAAATCTTAAAAAAAAGAGAAAAGATAGATGAGTTAAGTACACGTGTGTATATATTTATATATGTGTAGACCGTGTATCTATGAATAATTTATGTTTCATTTACATATAAAAGACAAATGGTCTTTCCCCTTAGAACTTCGTAGATCCTACATAATTACCCTTGGCGATTGCAGTGTAGGGAAGAGAAGTCAGAGGCTGAGACTGACTCCATTATTTTTTCTTTCATAGGTAACCTGCTGTTTCCTATTTGAATGTTCAAAAATGTTTTCTTTATTCTTATGCTCTTTGGGAAAATAAACTGACAATGTGGAGACATACCCATGGATACAGAGTACAGACTGATAGCTGTCAGATGGGAGGGGTTTGGGGGCTGGGTGAGAAGGGTGAAAGGATCAAACAAAGGAAATAAAGAAAGACTCTGGTCACAGACAACAGGATGGTGATTGTCAGAGGGAAGGGGGAGGTGGAGGCAGGAAGAAGAGGGTAAAGGGGGGTAGAGGGTGATGTGGAAGGGGACTTGACTTGCAGTGGTAAACACACAATACAATATATAAATGATGTATCGTAGAACTGTATACCTGAAGCCTATATAGTTTTATTAACCAATGTCACCCCAATACATTCAATTAAAGACTGCAAAAATTAATCTAGGTGACAGGTCCTTTTTCGTTGATTTTGTTTTCTGCCGTTCATGATGAATCCTTTCAAATGGAATCTTGTATGTCTACGGTTCTTTGGCCTGAGATAGTTTTCCTTTATCCATTATTGCTTTTGTTTTACTAATTCTAGTATTTTCTTTAGAAACATTATTCCTATCTTTTCATTTTTTAATTTTCCTTCTTCCATTTTTTATTTTATATTAACTCTCATTATTTTCATCTCTGCCCCATTGCATTCTGAGACAGATTATCAAGTTAATCCTGTTATTCACTGCTTGAATTTTTAATATTGTATTATTTCTGCTCTTCATCACTGTCATTGTGAACATATTATCATTTTTGATTTCCAGCAATCTTTCTGTATCTTACTGGTCTTTCCCACCACATTATTCTGCTGTCTTCTTTGCATGCCGTCTTTCTAATAGAGACCTTGTCTTGTATCCTTTCGAGGTTCGTCTTTTCTTTAATTCCATAGGCAAAATATTTTCAGAAGTACATTCTACCTCCTAGTCTTCAAGATCCCATCCCCTTTCTCTGGTCTGGCTGTGTTTTCTCCTACACCCTGTGATATTTATTATCTTTCCTCTTTGAATGAGGTGATATCTACATAGAGTAGAACTTTCCAGATGACAGCGGTTTGTCATTGGCCCTTTTTCTCTGCTCATCTGGCAGATGGTGAAAGCCCCTTGTTTCTTTAGAGCAGAAGCATGCTGAAGACACAATTGTACCTCAAAGCAGGTAGGTTACTCAGGTCCAGAGATTCTCTGAGTTTAATGCTAAGTTCCTTGGTACTTTTCAGGAATGAAGTGTATAAAGAAACTACAATTCCCAGAATGCTTTCCCCTTCCCCATTCCTCTGGTCTCTGCTCTGCCTTACTGCAAAGCACTGAATTACTTGTAGAGATTACCCTCCCCAGATGCAATGCTCCACGGGTAACTTCCGTGTTATTTTGAGAAAGTCTATAGAAAGTTGTTGTTTTTGAAGGGGATATAGAAAGATGTAGGCAGGCTCTTCTGGTCCTAGGCACTTCAAGAGCTGCAGTCTTGGGTGCAGAGATGGCCAAGTTTAAGAACCACCCCATGCACAACCAGTCATGAAAATGACACAGAAATGGCATCAAGAAATCCCAGTTGCAAAGGTATGAATCTTTCAAGGGGGTAGACCCCAAGTTCCTGAGGAACATGCACTTTGCCAAGAAGCACAACAAGAAGGGCCTGAAGAAGATGCAGGTCAACAATGCCAAGGCCATGAGCACACGTGCTGAGGGTATCAAGGACCTGGTCAAGCACAAGGAGGTCAAGCCCAAGATCCCAAAAGGCAGCAGCTACAAGCTCAGTCAACTTACACTCTTTACACTCTTTACCCCAAGCTCAGGAAACATGCTTGTGCCCACATTGCCAAGGGTTTCTAGCTCTGCTGGCCAAAGGCCAAGGCCAAGGCCCAAACCAAGCCCCAGGCTGAAGATGCAGCTGCGGCTCAGGCTCCAAAATGTGCCCAGGCCCCTCTGAAGGCTCCATAGTAGAGGCCTCTGTCTGCTGACGTGAAGACACAAGGACCGGTATGTCCCTGGGGCAGGGGTCCTCCAGTGGTGTTTGTGCAAATAAACCTGAGACAGGGTGTGTCCAAAAAGAGAAAGAAAAAAAAAGAAACAAAGAAAGATGTAGGCCGGCCACATTGTAGCTCGGTGAAGGACCAGCATCTGCAGTGTTCTGGTTGATGCACATACTTGATTTCTGGCCGAGGGTGGGAGGCAGGTACAAAATATAGTCCTAAACTCTCCTCAAGTCCTTCCCTTCTAACCTCTAAATCCCGTGTTTCATAGAGGTAAATCTTGTGTATGGAAAAAGTGAACTTTGGGCGTACAGTTGAGTCTAGTTTAATATCTAGTGGAGCTTCCTTCTGCATTTTAGGATTAAGTTGATCGACCTCTATGTTGTGGTGCTGTTGGGAATTTCGGCGTCTTCCAGTGCTCCTGTAGTCTTTTGGGAAGTTGGGAGAAGCTGCACTTATGGGTGATTACTAGAGCAATATTACTTTCAGCTGGATGCTTGACTTATTATTTTTAAACTTGGGATTTCTCAGAGAGCTACCTGTTTATCACGTGATCATCACTCCTCCTTTCAAGACCCGCAGTCGTGTTGCGGAGACACTCCATGATTTCAGTCTTTCTTTTATGGGGCTTCTGCAAGGTTTTCCTCAAGAGGGGCCACCCCTTTCTCTCCTCTCTGAACCATTTAAACCACACTTGAAAGGGACATTGAAAAGCAGGGTTATTTAGTGATTTCCTCAAATCTACAGTTTGGTGAGGAAGCATAAAAGAAACCTCTGAGAGTAAGTAAAAAAAGCGAATCCTTCTCTCCTTGTATGCTTCGGCTTGACAAAGCGATTACAAAGCTATTGTTGGTCCCACGGGCAACTCAAAACTAAGGATTTTCTCTTTGTCCTGTTGAAATGTTGAAGGCATTTCTGAATCCAAAGGTCAGTGTTGGACGGAGGCCTCGCTCTTTCCTTTATCGTTTAATTACACAGTGCAGTGATGTCTTGGCTTGAGAGACCTGGTGGGGCGTCACCAATTTTGAACCTACAGGGAGATCAGCGAAGGACGAATGACGAGGTGAAGCTGAATTTAAGCTGCAGCCTCTACTTCATCACTGCAGAGCACTTACTAGGAAATCATTTTCTTATCAAAGAATTAATGGTGGGAGATGTTAACATACGAATGCCTAGGGATTCCAGTGAGGCTTGGTATTTATGGGAACATATATTATTAATGAGAAGCTTGAAGTGATTCACGCATATGTACACACAGCACCACTTACTGAATGATGACACGATACTGAACTTCAAAGTTGGCAGTGTAGGGCTCATCGGTGCATGTGCTCTCTGTTTTCACTTTACCCGGGGCTTTTATTTTGTGGTTATGACAGAAACAGTGAAGGATTAAGCTTGAGTCTAGCCCCAACTCCTGTCATCTCTCTGGGCCTTCTTTCCCGGAGAAAAAGGATGTCTCGAAGGCTCCTTTCCAGCTGACACAGTCCGGTTCCTTGTTAAATGCACGTCGCATGCACAAGGTGGTTTTGTCATGAGGGGAGAAGGGTTACTGTTGTATGGTCAGTCCACATGAACTAGCTCACGAGCAGCAGGGATCTCAGACTATTTGTCCTATTGGTTCTCTAGGGCGTCCTAATGAGCTATGGCAAATTGGAGCTGTTGAATCTTTCAGGCAAGTCCTGTTCCCCCAGTGATGTGTTCTGAGAAAGCACATTACAGAAATGAAGATGTGTTTTCATGGACGCTATGCTGTAAAATATTTATGCCCTGCCTTTGGTTGTATAAAGTATTTTGCAGTGTAGGTCATCTTCTCAGCAAAATGCTTCACTGTGAGAACAGCTTCCAAAAGCCCCCGTGGACCCTTAGGGCAGGTGACAAGATGGCCTTACAGAATAAGACACTGTCAGGGCTAATGTCTGAATATGAATGGATCATGCATGACTTAACCCTAAAAGAAGATTTGGCATGAATAGAATTTCCAAGATGTATAATTAACTCTTTTACATTAATGAGAAATACAGCCTTCAAAGACATTAGCTGTCTCAGGATACAATCTACTAAAATTTAACTCTTTTCTCCCTCTGTTCCTCTGTTCCAATTTGTTTAGGTACGCAGGGGAAGGAACAGTTTACCTGCTGCTCCCTTTGTCTTGTCCTCTGTCTTCCTCCTCAAGGTGCTTCTTTTGGGACAACTGGATGTCGTAACTATTTATCGGGTCTTTCATGCTCTCCTTGCCAGTGTGCCAGCCATGCTTCCGGATGTCTGCAGAAATGTGTGACATGATTTCTGCCTGCAAAAGGCTGACCATTTAGTGGAAGAGTTAAGGCATGAGCTGAAGAAACAAGTGAAAACAGCATACCGTGAAATATAATGTGCTGTGTGCAATAGGGTTGGGTTTTGATTTATGTGATGTTGATGGCACAATTGTGATTGCAGAGAGTAAGGGTTAATGACAGCTGGGGGGGTGAAAGAAGGCTTTTGGGGCAGGTGGGAAACCCGGCCTGTGAAAGATGGCACGGTTTGGGGCAAGAAGGAAAAGGGAAGAACTTGGGTGGCTGGCTGGGCAGAGAGACTTACTGTGTGCTAGAGGTGGAGGAGAGGCCCCTGAGAGCGGTGCCAGCCACAGCTGCAGGTTGTGCCACAGAAACAAACAGCCCAGACCACGGTGGCTTGAATTAGCCAAAGCTTACCTTTCCGCACCAAGCTTACCAAACTTACCAAATGGAGTGCAATGGAGTTACAAGTCCATTGCAGAGTGGTAGAGGACTCTTCCAAATTGCCTTTTTTCCAGGGATGCAGGACAACAGAGCCTCCGCCACCTAGAATGTCTCAGGTCACCATGGTAGGGAGAAGAGAGGGCAAATGACACACTGGCTCTTAGAGGCTTCGAGCTGGAGGAGACACATGGCACTTCTTACATTTCATTGGCTAAAGCAAATCACAAGTGCATGCTTAACCTCAAAGGGCAGTGCATTTCTCCTATGTGTCTGGAAGGAAGAGAACAGGAGATATCAGTGAGCAGATCTAAGAACACCAACCGCATGTTGAGGGTGAGAAAGCTGTGAAATAGTGGATAGCACAAGGGCATTGCAGACAGACACACCTAGATTTGAAGTTCTGTCACCACTTGGGTGACCTTTGGCAAGAGACTTCATCTACAGAACAGTATTGAATTATTCTAGCAAAGTCGTTGTGAGGGCTACATGTGCGGATAAATATTGATTTATTTAGTTATTGCTTCCCTCTTATAACAGCTTTTGATTTTTTGTTCTAAGCCCACATGATATTTACTGCACCTCTTGCTCTTGGGTGCCAAGAAATATGCCTATGACCTTAGAAGAATTTTTTCTTGCATAAACTAGCCCAAATGGATTTCAGCCAAGGCCTCTGCTGGTCCATTAGGCGCCTCTGCAAAGGAGAAAAAGCCATCCCTTTCAAGTGGGGCTGCATGGATTTGTGGGCATAGAGTCACTTTACGTGAATTAGGGAAAGATTCCCTGTTCTTTTTCTAGCCCTAGGCCAGGGTGTATGGTTTGGTAGAAGAGCACAGGCCAGATTGTAGCCTCACTTCCCTCTGTGGTGGATGCCCTTGTGCAAAGAACAACGTGAACAGCCCTATGTGGTGGCTGTGGCTTTAACTCCTTTTAACAGATTCCTGAGAAAGGTAATAGGCCATCTATTTTCAGCTTCCCTTCAGCAGAAGAGAGGAGTTTAAATGGCGTGTCAACTATTCTTGGGAAAGTATGCTGCATGTAGAATCCCAACGTATAAATTCCCAAGAAAATAACTAAGAAGCATTATGCTCTCTTACTCTCAGAATATCTCACTTATCTGCTATGTTTCGAATCAGTGGGATAGTTATTTATAAGCAACTCCCACTGATCTTAACGAGTTTAATGAATAAAGAATGAGCATAATAAGTGAGCTTAACTTCGCCAAGAAATAATTTCTTATTCAAAAGAAGTTTGATATGAAACTACTACCAAATATAATAAAATTAAGTCACATTAATTCTCTTAGGTATAATGCAATTGTCTGTGCTGTGCATAGACAAGAAGCTGAAAGAAAATTTCTGGTATGCCTTTGAGAAGAATTTGCGTAACATTAAAAATATCTCGGAGGAAAACAGGGCCAATATTGAGAGGATTTTCTAAGCTATAGGAGTTATTTTCATTTACTTACTGGGACAGTGTCTAATTTGATGGTCATGACTCAGAGGATGAGGTGAGAAGAGTGAAATTGGGAACACATCGACCTCAGCTTTCTCTTTGTTTGGAGGTGGGGTGGGAGGTGGAGAAGGAAGGGAAATCACGCTCTTCGTGTGGTCACAGCTCTACGTGCTAAGTGACGGCACTGATGCTGTGAGGGCCTGAACGAGGGTATGGTAGGCTGAACGTGAGCATCCCCCCCACCCCCCGCGAGATACCTACATCCTAACCCCAAGAATACCTTAAATGGCAAAAGGGACTTTGTCGATCTGATTAAATTGTGGATTTTGAGATGGAGGGACGATCTCGGACTATCCGCTGGTGCCAATGTCATCACAAGGATCTTTATTTTTTATTAACAAATTTTTTAAAAAGGTTTTATTTATTTATTTTTAGAGGGGAAGGGAGGGAGATAGAGAGGGAGAGAAACATCAGTGTGGGTTGCCTCTTGCGTGTGCCCTGTTGGGGGCACAGCCCGCAACCCAGCAGTGTGCCCTGACTGGGAATGGAATGGGCAACCCTTTGTTTTGCAGGCTGGCACTCAATCCACTGAGCCGCACCAGCTGGGGCCACAAGAATATTTGTAAGAGGGAGGGCGGAGAGGCAGAGCAGAGGTGGATGGCTATACCAGGCCACAAATACCAGCAGCCTTTGGATATCAAAAGGATCAAGGAAAAAATTTTCCCCTGGATCTTCCAGAAGGAACCATCCACATGGATACTTTGTGTTTGTCCAGGGAGACTCATGTTTGATTTCTGCCTGCCAGAACTGTAAGAGGATAAACTTGTGTTGTTTTTAGCCACTAAGTTCGTGATAATTTGTTACAGCAGCCATAGGAAACCATTACAGGGAGCAAGGATGGGGCTTCTTGAGGATTCAACCAGGGAGGTGAGTGTGCAGACGTAGAGGCCTTGGCTCAGTTCGTTAGCACGGCAGTCCTCAAACTCTAGCCATCAGACTGACTTCTGCTGCCTGTTTTCATAGAACCCATGAGCCAAGAATGGGTTTTATATTCTTACATGGTCAAAGAAATTATAAGAAAAATAGTGTATTTCGTGACATGTAAAAATGATGTTCAGTGTGAAAGTTCTGAAAAGATTTGCTGTTCCCTGTACGAGAGGCAGAACACCAGCTTTGACCTTGAGGTCTTCTTGCGTCTCTGTGAGTTTACCCTCACCCCTCACTGCCCGGCATGTTCACTTGGTCAAACCCTACGTACCATCGAACACTTCTTTGATTCAAGCTCTGCCTTCTCTCCGAGGCCTGCTTGACATGTCGAGAACTTACCATAATCAATGCACTATGATTAATATTGGAGATACAGGGATGAGTAAGATACAATTTGTTCCCGCAAGGACTGCACACCAAAACAACAACAGCAACAGCAACAACAAGAAACTCTATTACATAGCAAATGCATTCAATCACTATCAATACTTTCACGAGCCACCTGTGATAAATATCACTAGATCACTTTTTCAGGTGACAGAACTGAGGCTCAGAGATGCGAACTAACTTAGCCATCATCAGTTAAACAATTCTGATTAATGCCCAACACCCTTCTAGAATATCGCACGGGGTTCCCACAGTCGCCTGGTCCTGTCCTCGTCTCTCCAGTCCGCTCCCTGAAGCTGGAAGCCATGGTGGCCTCTGCTCTCAACAGGCAGCTCCGAGTCTGTCCCTCTTCATGGAATGGGTAGTTTTCAAGCTGGAGTAGAGTTTGAGAAAGCCCTCCAGAGTTTTGTTATCAAATAAATTAGCCAATAAATTAGGATCTTGAAATGAAATATTAGATTAAAAATTGAAGCAAAATTGTGGGCCAGGTGGCCCCGAAACTTTCCTGGGAGAGGCAGCGAGCTCTGGGGCAGATTCATTTTAGCCAATGTGTCTCGAGTTCTGTAAGGCAGAGGCGCGCCCATAATTTTGACTCTTTTCTTCCGTCTTCTTCTGTATTAGCCGGTTGAGTGGCCATCTGTGTGCTTACTGTAGGAGAAGACTACGTATTGGTCATTTTGGTTTTATCTCCAGATGCAGGTGCTAACAAAAAATGCCTGCCACCTTCAGGGCCCAAGTATGGAGCCAGAAGGAAGAACAAAGGACTGAGGGTCCTTGTAGGTACCGCGAAAGTAAATCACTTTTTTAAACTTATTTTTGACCTAAATATTTTGCCTACTCTTCTGCATTGGGCTGTGGTGAGTAGCTAGAGAAAGTGTGCCTGTGAAATATTTTATAAACCAGAAAGTGCTGTACCAATGTAAGACTTGGTGTTAGAGGTATCAAATAGGGTGTGTTCTTATTTTCAACAAAATGTATGTTGTACTTCTGTGTTCTTAGCTCTGCTCTGTGGATTCCTAGAGGACTATTAAGAAGCATTGGCAGGTACTACAAATTGTTTCTTATTATCAGTGTTTTGTTTTCCTTGTATGGCAGAGAAATGTTTTATGTCACTTTGACCTGACTTCACTGCTGCTAACCGTGGTTCTCACATTTATGAAATATAATCCAGTAAAGGGAAAAGCATCCATTGTTTTCCTCCTGTAAAGTCCTATAGGGTTGTCACATTGCTCTGAGCAAAGCAATGAGATTTCTAAATCCCTATCAGTGAGGGGAACAACTTAAGAAGGAAGACTAGGAGGAGGAAATCTCGGTCAAGAATATATAAGAGAAGAAACTGAAAAAGAATATAAATGTTGGACATCTTTCACTAAAACCTTGCTAATTTATGCTGTGTGGAGGGTTAGAAGGATTATATGTAGGGAGATTGCTTTAGTAACTGAGTGTTGAATCCCAACAAATAAGATCATCCATCCAAAGAAGCAGCGTCTGGCTTGACCCAGGAATTGAGGCATATAAAAATAGTTTGGGGAAAGTTTTAAAGAAGAAAACAGATGTGGTTTGTCTGAAAGAGTTGCTTTTTATAATTCACCACGACTTGTTACAAATGGCAGAGCCGTACTGGTAGTACTGGCATGGTTTGCTTTAAGAAAATCCAATATTAATAACACCCCAAACTTGAAAACCGATGAACTGGGGGGGAGTATTTCCATTATAAAAGGATTCACTTAAGGGGATCTCTTCCAGAATATTGAAAATACGACTTGATTTACTAATGTAGTTTATCTACAAGTTTTTAGAAGCACATCTGAGAAAAATATGAATACATACACATACACTCTGCTGGATTTAGATTCTTCATTGAGGCGCAAGGTAGATGACGGCACGTCATGTCTCAGGATGACTATACCTGCTGTCCGCTTGTCCTTACCTCAAATAGCGAACTCACTTGACAATTAAGACCTCCTTGTTGGGACCCGCAGTCTGGCATGGGCAGAGTGTTCCTGTGCCTTTTTGCTGGATGTGCCGAGAATGCAGAGCTCTGACTGTTGTTTACCAGGACCATTTCTCAGGGTGGCGTTTGCTGTGAGATCACTTGAGGGGGACAGTAATGTTTGTTTTTGGGGTAAAGAACAGGTTTGCTTCCTGCTGGCCAGAAAAGAGCATGGTGCCTAACCTCAGTTTTCCTCATCTGTGTTGCAAACCCACTGTGTGCACGACATTCATCTGGGCCCAGAGCTTTACTCCAGCGGGACTGGAGGGCAAGGGGGGCCAGCACACATGCTGATGCTCACGCTTCTTGCTGTGCTATGAGTAATAAAGTTCTTTGTCTCTGACCCAGGAGTCTCACCCCTTCTGCCAGGGCCATAAACCAGTGACCATCTAACTCACTGGCTCGTATGTAGGGTAAAACCAAATCCTGGGCCTGACAGTTGTTTCAGTTCATGTTGGGTCTAGATCTACGGATTTGGGGTTCTCAGGGCACTTTGTTGACTTGACATAAAAGGCATCTATGACTTTATTTTTTTATCTTTTATTTGCTTAGGACTGCATGTTAAAACAGTGCTACTATTTTATTGCCATAAGTATAAACGAGAGCAGCTGGTATTTGGCTTAGATTTTTGTTGTTTTATTTTGTATTTATTAAGGGAAACTCTTCGGTAGTATTGAATTGGCATCATATTATCCATGTACAACTCTTGACTGTACATAGAAGGGAGAAACTAATGATTATTAAGGAAACTGCACACTGGGACTGAACTTGTCAGTGGGGTTTATGAATGGGCTGCATATGCAGGAGATGCATTTTAAAGCTATCTTCAAATTGCCCCACACATGTACCCATGCTGCATGTATGGAGCATGCTATTAGAATGTATCTACCTGGACCATGTGACCGATGGTGCTTTGTGTTCTGAGAATGAGAATTCAGTCTCCAGGAATAGATTTCTCTTTTGCTCCCCTGAGCTGACAAGTGCCTCATCTCTTAGAAGGACTTTTCTTCCACCAGAGCATTTGGGAAGCAAAAGACACTACCTGTGGGATAGACTATGTGCGTGTGCATGGATATGGGTGAATTGGTGGGTCTGATTGGTTGCGTGTATTGGTGCCTGGATGCTGCAGTGAGCTGGGTTTGTTTTCAGTGAGCACATCGAACGGATGCTATTCCCCTCGAATGATCACCTTGGGGGTCTGTGTGTTATTTTCAAGTTATTGCCAGTATTTTGGCTCAAACTCTACCGTGACCCCTTTTATGGGTATGTATTCAAAGTCTGAGGTCCAGTGGTGATAAACCTTTGTTCTCTCTTTCAATATCTCAAAAGCATTTAGAGCCAGTTCTATGATTAGAATGGGTGATAAAGTGGGATAAAAACTAAGACATATAAAGTGATAAAATTGGCTTTCTAGAATGATTTGCAAACGGAACCTAAAGGCTAATGCCAACTAGTTTGGTATTAGTTTGTATTGGGCTGCTGTAATAAATGACCGTAGACCAAGTGGCTTACACAATGGGTTTGTATATCTCACAAGTTACGAAGGCTGAAAGTCTAAGATCAAGGTGTCAGCTGGTGCGGTTACCCTCAGCGCCCTCTTCCTTGCCTGCAGACGGTTGTCTTGCTGTCAGGGTCCTCGCATGGCAGAGGGAGGGGACTCTGGCATTCATTTCTCTTTCTATGAGGCTACTAATCCCATCACTGGGGCTTTACCTCTGTGACTTCATCTAAACCTACTTAATCCCCAAAGCCCTACCTCCTAATACCATCACTTTGGGAACAGGGTTTTAGGGAGATTAAATTATCTGTGTCTTCCCATGAAAGGAATGGAATTCAAGTTCATCCACAAAACTGAAAAAAACTGTTAACTTTTTGGATTGTCTTGTGTTCTGGATTGAATTTTATCCCCCTCACCCCCAAAGACATTTTGAAGCCCTAACCCCAGGTACCTGTGAATGTGATCTTATTTGGAAATAGAGTTTTCCAGATGTAATCAAGTTAGGATGAGGCTGTGCTGGTTTGGGGGGGGGGCTTAAGTTTGATTGGCCATCAGTGTTTCTATATGAGGGAGAACCTGGACTCAGGGATGCACTCGGAGGGAAGATGGCCCGTGAAGAGGGAGGTGGCGTTAGAATTACGCTGCTCGAGGCGAGGGTTGCTGGCAACCAACAGGAGTGAGGGTGAGGAGAGAGAGAATTCTCTCCTAGAGCCTTCAGAGAGAACGTGGCCCTGCCTTGATTTGTGACTTCTAGTCTCTGGAGTTGTGAGAAAGCACGTTTCTGTGCTTTAAGATCGCCAGTTGACGGTACTTTGTTATAGTAGCCCTAGGAGATCTATGCATCTTGCTGTTCACTTCTGTTTGGAATAATGCTCTGCTCACCTTACACCTTAAATAAGAGGGGATGTAGAGAGACTGACAGAATAGGAAGGTCAGGGATTCCGAAACGACCTTGTCCATCCTCTCCTGGAAGCCACTGACAGAAACACCCGCATGGCTAACGGAGAGCTGAGCATGGGTAGGGGACAGAAGTGCAGCCTGGTCTCGGGCTTCTTTCCACCAACAATGGAGGTAATCGGGCCACCATATTCCCTTTGGGTCGTTCCAGCTCAGACCTGGTGCAGCAGAGAAGCCTGTCTGTGTTTATGAAAAAGGTAGAAATTCAGTCTTCGTGGTGAAGATGACATTCACCAAAGAATTCTCCATAAGTTCGTTTTATTCGGAGCCTGACATACATCTAAACCTTCTGGCAGTGAAACCGTCTTCTGGGAGTGAAGACGGATCCACCTGGAGTTAACATTCCCTCTCTTCTTCCTCCTAATGAGATTGCGGTCCTACCGCTGGTCTCCCCACGTGAGAGTAAGTGATGCCGGCGCTCAGAGAATTGGTACTTCTGCTCTTTCAGCAGTCAGAGCAATCCTTCCTTTTCTTGGTCGCATTAGTCATTATCCACTTACAGACATTTGCATTTTGAAATCTTGATCCCGCTGCATCAAAGTATTAATGGTGGGTGCTGCCTGCACCAAGGCAATTGACTTGGCATTTGAAATCCCACTCCAGATAATCCAGAAAACTCTGTCACTGTGGGGACCTCCGTTGGTCTGATTACCCTTTTCTCACAGATTCTAGGGTCACGGCCTTAGACTTTTAGTTTTAGTTGCTTTCATTTGGTTAATTCCATTAGTGGCTTACTCTGAACATGAAAGTCATTTGCTATTAAAAACAAATGCCATCTCAAAAGGAAAATCCCAAGGCCGCTTTTCCTTCTGATCTCCCTGTCAGCAGAGTCTGGGCATTCAAACCCAGGGTGATGCTTTGCATTAATTGTCTCCTGTCCATCCACTCCTGCCTCTTTAGTATTTAGGAAATAATGTCTCCGAGTGAAGAAAATAAAGAGGGCATAATTAACACTGCGGATTGGATGCATTTAAGGCTGTCCCTGGGATTAAATGGCACAACCAAATCTGATGTCAACCCTGAAAATTTAGTTGTGAGTTTGTCAGTGACTCCCAGCTGTCTCAGAACAACCTTTAACTTGTTTTCTCTCGAGGGCTACTTTGCTGGGGCCACCAATGTGCTCATCTACAAAGTCACAGTTCCCGGCTTCCCTGCAGCTGGGTGGCCTTGTGACATAGTTCTGTCTAGCAACAGGTAAGCAGAAGTCCATTATGGGTTTCTGGGACATTTTGCTTTCTTAATATAGGCATTGTTCCTCCCTCCATCTGGCTCCATTCTCTTCCTTCTTACCTGGAATACCTATGAAATATCTTGAGCTGGAGCAGCCATCTTGTGACCATGAGGGAAAAGCCAAAAGAATTGCAGAGACTTTGCCCTGATGTG
>PVKM010031509.1:0-16801 GCA_004027735.1 Carollia perspicillata | reverse complement strand
TTGGGGAAGTTCTCCTTTACTATTTGTTCAAATAACTTTTCCACTTGTTGCTCTTCCTTTTCTCCTTCTGGTATCCCTGTCATTCAGATGTTAGAATGTTTAAACATGTCCTGGAGGTTCCTAAGACTCTCCTCATATTTTTGGAATTCTTGTTTATTCATCCTTTTCTGATTGGATGTTCCTTTCTTCCTTCTGGTCCACTCCATTGGTTTGAGTCCCATTTTCCTTTTGATCACTATTGGTTTCCTGTACATTTTCCTTTATTTCACTTAGCATAGACTTCATTTTTTTCATCTAATTTGCGACCAAATTCAACCTCTTCTGTGAGCATCCTGATTACCACTGTTTTGAACTATGCATCTGATAGGTTGGCTAGCTCTTTGTCACTTAGTTCTATTTGTTCTGGATTTCAGTCACTTCCCCTGCTTTCCCACAAGCAAGTTGTTCCCTTCTAGTGCTGATCCCCATGCGGGTGGGTTTGTGTACATTCTATGACACTGTGAGTCTCTCCAATGAACTCTCTGGTGAGGCTGGGACTTTCTCCTGGCACCTCAACCTCCACAGGTGTTTTCAATTGGTGTTTTGAGGCTTTATTTCCCTGTGCTGGCACCCTGGATTGCATGGTCTCTCTTGCTCCGCAGTTTCACCTGGTTTATCTGCATGCAAATGTGGGACTGGGACTGCCCAGTCTGCCAGCAGGATTGTGCACTGTGTTGCACTCCACAATCCACCACCTCACTGGGTCTGCCAACTGCTGCCCTGTGCATCCAGAGTCTGTCAGCCACCACTTTGCTGTGACACCTTTGGGCCTGGACACCCAACTCCGCCCCTCCTACTAGTCTGGATGAATGTTTCTTCTTTAACTCCTTGGTTGTTGGACCTCCATACAGTTCAATTTTCTGTCAGTACTGGTTGTTTTTTGTGTCTAAATTGTTGTTGTCCTTATTTTGATTGTGTGAGGAGGCACAGTGTATCTACCTACACCTCCATCTTGGCTGGAGGTCCTTATTTTTCTTATTGCTATATCAAATGAGATTTTTTCCTGATTTCTGTTTCTGATATTTCATTGTTGGTGTACAAAAGTGCCTTTGATTTCTGAATATTGGTTTGGTATCCTGCTGTTTTGCCAAATTCACTTATTAGATCGATTAGTTTTTGGTACAGTCTGTAGGGTTTTCTATATCCACTATCATGTCCTCTCCAAAAAATGAGTGTTTTGCTTCCTCCTTCCAATTTAGATGCCTTTTATTTCTTCCTGTTGTCTGATTGTTGTGGCTAGGACTTTCTATACTATGTTGAATAGAAGTGGTGAGAGCAGACATCCTTGTCTTGTTCCTGATCTTAGTGGGAAAGCTTTTTGTTTTTGCCCATTGAATATGATGTTGCTTGTAGGTCTCTCATATATGGCCTTTATTATGTTGAATGCTCCCTCTATTCCCACTTTGCTGAGTATTTTTGTCATAAATGGGAGCTGTACCTTATCAAATTATTTATCTGCATGTATTGATATGATCATGCAATTTTCATCTTGGCTTTTGTTTATGTGATGTATTACATTTATTGATTTGCAAATATTGTACCATCCTTGCATCCCTGTGCTGAATCCCACTTGATCATGGTGTATGATCTTTTTAATGCATTGCTGGATACTGTTTGCCTATATTTTGTTGAGGATTTTAGCTTCTATGTTTATTAGTGACATTGGCCTGAAGTTTTCTTTCTTTGTTGTGTCTTTATCTGGTTTTGGGATTAAGATAATGCTGGCTTCATAAAATTAGTTTGAGAGTCTTCCATCTTCTTGGATTTTTTGGAAAAGTCTGTGAGCAGTAGGGGGTGAGCTTGTCCTTAAATGTTTTGTAAAATTCTCCTGTGAAACCATCTGATCCAAGGATTTTTTGTGCCAGGACATTTTTGATTACTGCTTCAATTTCGTAAGCTGTTATCAGTCTGTCCAGGCTTTTTGCCTCTTCCTCATTCAGTTTTGGAAAATTATACTTTTCTAGAAATTTGTCCATTTCACCTAGGTTTTCAAATTACATGGCATATAATTCTTCATAGTATTTTTTTTACAGTCCTTTGTATTTCTGTGGTGTCAGTTTTAATTTCTCCTCTTTCATTTCTGATTGTGTTTATTTGGGTCCTCTCTCATGTTTTTTTTGTTTGTTTGTTTGTTTGTTTTTGATAAGTCTGCTTAAAGGCTTGTTGATTTTGTTTATCTTTTCAAAGAATCAGCTCCTGGATTTATCGATCCTTCGAATTGTTTCTTTAGTCTCTATGTTGTTTAACTCTGCTCTCATCTTGGTTATTTCCTTCCTTCCACTTGCTCTGGGCTGTCTTTGTTGTTGTTCCTCAAGTTCTTGTAGGCATAGCTTTAGGTTGTTTTGCTTAAATGTTTCTATCTTTTTTAGGTAGGGCTTTATCCCTATGAACTTCCCTCTCAGGACTGCCTTTGCTGTGTCCTGTAAGTTTTAGACAACATGTTGGGAGTATATTTTCTTTTGCTTCCAGAAACTTTTTGATTTGTTCTTTGATCTGATTTTTAACCCATTCATTATTTAATAGCATGCTGTTCAGTCTCCATGAATTTGAGTGTTTTGAGTTTTTTCCTTGGGATTTGTTTCTACTTTCTGTCCTTTTTGGTCAGATAAAATGCTTGGTATATTTCTATTTTATTGAATTTGTTGATGTTTGTTTTGTGTCCTATCATGTGCTCTACCTTTGAAAATGTTTCATGTGCACTTGAAAAGAATGTGTATTTTCCTTCTGTAGGATGAAAGGTTCTATATATATCAGTTAAGTCAATTTGATATAGGGTATTGATCAATGCCTCAATATCCTTGTTATTTTGTTTGCAAGAGCTATCTATTTTTGACAGTGGGGTGTTAAAATTCCCTAGTTTAAGTGCTTTGCTGTCTTTAGCTTTCTCAAAGTCCTCCAAGATTTTCATTCTATATTTGGGTGCTCCTATGTTGGGTGCATGTATGTTTATGTCTTCTTGATGGATACTTCCCTTGAGTATTATTAAGTGATCTTCTAGATCTCTTTTTATGGCCTTTGTTTTTAAGTCTATTCTGTCAGTTATAAGTATTGCTACCCTGGCTTTTTTTCCTGTCTGTTTGTGGACTATTTTTTTTCCGGTGCTTCTCTTTCAGTCTGTGTAGGTCTTTTGTCCTGAGATGGATTTCTTGTAAGCTGCATATGTTTGGGTATTGTGTTCTTATCCATTCAACTACCCTATGTCTTTTGATTGGAACATTTAATTCATTTACATTGAAGGTTATTATTGATAGGTACTTATTCACTGCCATTTTACTCCCTTTGGACTTTTGTTCCTTTCTTTCTCACTGTTTTTCCTCCTCTTCTTAAAGCTTTCCCTTTAGCATATGTTGCAGTGCTGGTTTGGAGTAGGTATATTATTTTAGCCTTCTTTTGTCTGGGAAACTCCTTATTTGGCCTTCCATTTTAATTGAGAGTCTTGCTGGATAGAGTAGTCTTGGTTGCAGACCTTTGTTTTCATTACTTGGAATATTTCTTGCCATTCCCTTCTGGCTTGTAGTGTTTCCATTGAGAAGTCAGCTGCTAACCTTATCGAGGCTCCCTGCTATGTTATTTCCTGGTTCTCCCTTGCTGCCTTTAAGATTCTCTTTTTCTTGGTATTTTGCCATTTTAGTTATTGCAGGGGGCATCTTTGGTATTCTCTTGATTGATACTCTCTGGTTCCTGGACATGTGTGGCTTCTTCTCTCATCAAATTAGGGAAGTTTCTCATCATTACTCTTTCAAACATGTTTTTTATCCATTGCTCCTCTTCTTCTCCTTCTGGTACCTCTATGATATGGATATTATTCCGTTTCACATTGTCCTGCATTTCCCTTAACCTCTGTTCATTCTTTTTCAGTCTTTTTTTTTCTTGCTCTTTTTGTGAGGTTATTTCTACTTTGTCATCCAGCTCAGTGATTTGATCCTCTGCTTAATCAAGCCTGCTTTTGATTCCTTTAATTCAGAAATTATATTCTGTATTTCTTCTTGGCTCTTGTTGATTGTTTCCATGTACTTTTTAATGCTGATATAGTTTGCAGTAAGTTCCTCATAATTTCCCTGTAGTTTTTGGTAGTTCACACTGAGTTCATTGAGCTTCTTTATAACCATTGTTTTGAACTCATATGTGGTAGTTGACTACCATCTATTTCATTTAGCATTCTTTCTGAGTATTCCTCCTTTCCTTTACATTGGGGATTATTTTTTTGTCTTCCCATCATTTGTGGGATTCTTCTTGTTTGCTTCTGTTTTTTAAATTGATCTGTTTTGTCTCCCTGAGTTTGCAGTGTGAACTTCTAAGGTGGGAGGCTGTGAGATTCAGTGGTGCAGTCTACATGATTTCCTTAACCTGATGTTCTTGGGATGTCCTTTATGCCTTTTATGCTGGCTTTCTGGATATAATTGGGTTTTGACTGTTGTTGGGTTATTCTTTCGTGGGTCTTTCCCTGATGCTGGTTGACTGAGGGTCACTTTGCCCACCATGTCTTGTGTGCTATTGTGCAGACACTGCCTGAACAAAACCACAGAGCCCAAGAAACAAACCCATATCCACAAATATAACCCTCCCCAACAATCCCACTATCAATAGCAAATGAAACAGTAATAATAAGGGTGTAACAAGGTTAAGACTATTATAGGTAAAGAGAGTGGATATCAGATGACCTCCTGAAAGAGAAGTGATTTTGAGAGAGTAGAAGGAGGAGCACTAAAAAGAGTTGGGAGTTGGAGCAATGGAAGGAGAGAAGGTAAAGTTTACCTCATAAATATAGAAAGGTAATGAAGAGTGTTGAATAGAGTATGAGAAGGGAAGTGTGTGATATTAGATTTAAACAGAAATTAAAATAGTATAAAATAAAGTGAGAGAGAGAAAGAAAATGGGAGAAAATATTAAATAATTAATAAAAACAAAGGAGACAAATTGGAGAGAAAGATCCACCAGAGTACTATCAACAACAAACAAGCTAAAATTCATATAGGTGGTATGGGAGTAAGAGTGAAAAAAGAAACAAAGAAAAGTCTAAGAGATGTTTAGAGGAATGGGAATTGACTTTATAATGATAAGGGAGAGGGAATACTAAGAGTGAGGGACAAAAACTTGACTAAGTGAGGGAAAAATTAAAATTTGGGATGTAAAGGAAAAGATAGAAAAAGGAGAATAAAGAAAAATAAAATGGCAGGTTGAAAAATAAATAGAAGAAAAACAAAAAAGGAAAAGAAAAAAAGGACTAAGATGACATAATTAAAATTTGAGTAATAAAAAAAAAGAATAGGCAATGGGTCCAGTAAAGTTTGTTATTTGAAATACAGAATTAGTGAAGCTCTAGCAATAACTTTGAAAAAACAATTCAACAACAACTACCCTAGCCACAAGCAACTAACAAAATTTGTTACAGGTGTAGAGAAAACATGGGTGTTTTAATAGCTGGCCAAAGCATGTCAAATGATCCTTGACAAGAGAATTCGTTTTGAGTGTCTGGACAGGGGAGAAATAGTAAGAGTGTAGAATGGAAACAAGTTGTAGCTAGAGAGAAAACCAAATTTGAAGTGAGAATATTACAAGGAAAGAGGAAGGTAAGAAGGGCTAAGAGAAGGGAGGGGCAAAATAAGTGAATTGAAATACACTATAGGATAAAATCTAGTGACTTCTTACATACAAATTCACAGGACAAAAAATGAATGTTATAAAGCTATGCAGGAAAGAAAATATTACAAATCATGAAGAAGACCACAGTGGCTTTCCCATCAGTAGCCTCTTGTCTTTACTACTGTTTTTTTTTTTCTTTCTGGACCTACCTCTGGTGATGTCAGATGTTGACCCTGTCTGACTTTAGGCAGGCTATTGGTTACTTCCAGTGATTTGCAGTCACTGGCTGTCTCTTTCAATTATTAATATGGTCCCTCTTCACTCAGCAGTCAGGTTTAAGCACCATAGGGCAAGGCCAAATTCCTGCTGTGGTGGGAGCTATTGTTTCCCCTCAGGTAGCAGCTCAGAGGGCAGTGGTCTGCGTGAGCAGGATGATTGCTGTGTATGGGGGTTGGCTCAGCACCAGATCCCAACAGCTACTTTCTCAGTTCTCTCTCCAAAGCCTCCATCCCCAGTCTCTCTAGTCTACTCTGCCCCACCTTAGCTAGTGATCTACTGTCTGTGGCTATCTTCTTTGGTTGTTCTTCTGGTCACTAGGGCTCCATAGTCAGGCTTAAGCACCAAAGGGCCAGGGCAGAGACCCTCCTGGGGTTGGGGCTATTGTTTCCCCTCAGGCTACAGTTGCTCAGAGGGTAGTGGTCTGCCTGAGGACAAAGGCTGCTGCCATCTTGGGGATGACTCAGCACCAGGATCCCAGGGGCTACTCCCTCAGTTCTCTCCCCAAGGTTTCCGTCCCCATTCTCTCCTCAGGCATCTCCATCCCACTCTGCCCCTGCCTTTGCCTGAGCCCCGGGTAAGTGGCTGCAAATGAAAATTTGTATGTTGGTCCTTTATATGTCCCTTGCATCTCTAACCATCTGTCTCTGGCCTAGAGCAACCCTGCTGCTTTTTCCACTGGTTGTTATCTGTGTACTTTTTGGGCTAGGGTGTCTTAGACTGAGAATCCTAGCTTAGGGTTTAGACCCCACTCTTCTTCGGGGGATCCAACTGGCCACTTAATTATGCCACCAGTGCTGTCATCTGTGTGTGCCCAGCCATCCTTCTCGAGTGCCCACTGAACTCCTTACCAGACTGGTTGTGCTGAAGCTGGTTCTGTATGTCCAAAGTTATATGCATCTCTCTGGCTATTGCTCAGTTGTTTGTTCTGGGTGGTTTGTCCACGATTGTGTTGTGATTCCAGGTTGGTCATGGAATGAGGTTAGTGTGATTTCCATTCACTCCTCTGCCATCTTCCTTCTGATGTTCTTTTTAAGACAATTTCAGTGCCAGAGGGATAAGCACACATCTGATTTGCCCCAGCTTACACCCCCCTGAGAAAAATTTAGAGCCCTGTCTTTGGTACTGTTTGACTGTAGGTCCTTTCTCCTCTAACACCCATCCCTACTCTTCTCCTTTGGGAAGGCACTGACTTTCCACAACAGGACATTTTCCACTTTAATTGCCAGTTGATACTAGAGAGGAAGTTTGGAGAGGCCTTTGAATGTGGAGTTCTCGGGGTGATATGTGCGGTGGGACCCTGATACCTGGGCCACTTTCTGTGCCAGGGACTGAGTATAGAACGGTGAAAAAAATAGACTGTTCTTATCCTCATGGAGATTACAGTCTAATAGGAAAAGAACATTAACCAAATCATGCACATAACTGATGTAATCACAAGTTGGGATAAGAGCAGTGAAGGATACAAATGGTGTTCAAGCCCAGAATAACAGGAGCGAGTAAAGTTTACTTCATTTTAATCAAAATCACACATGTACCTGGTTAAAAAAAATCAGTAGAGTAATAAAACTTATAGTAACAAGCAGAATCTTTTGTTCCAGTCCCCTCAACCTTCAGTTCCACAAACCTGCTTTTAATCTTTCTCTTTTATTGATTCTGCTGACTGACCACTATTTCTCTAAATAATATGCACTGTTCTCTTTCCTTGATTTATCAATTTGAGATATTCATCTATTGGATTTTCACTAAGATAGATGACACTGCACTGGTCAAAAACATACCCACTTCCATTTCTCCCCACCTCCTAATATAGGTGTATAATGTAACTCTATTACTAAATAGTTTTGTAACATTAAATAATGCACATAAACCCTTATATATTGTTTCATCAACTGTAGACCACACCTCTTGACTTCCAACTTTCATCAGCTGGAACTTTTCAATTTTGTACCCTGCACTTCACTTATTTTCCTTTCTACCTAGTTTCTGTCAAATGTGTAATTATTTTTTACATTGCCAGTGTTGATAACATTTACATTCTCTTCTATAGCTATGATTATATCTCCCATGGTTTATACATTGATTCTGAAAGTTGACAACAAGCACGCAATGTTTATATTATTGTAAATTCACTGCAGACAGGGATGTATTAGATTTCATGGGTCCCAAACACTTTTGCTTTGGTGGGCCCTTCCTTCATAAAAAAAGAACACAATGATATTTTATGGTTTTATTAGTATAAAGACAAATATATTAATATCATATATTATTTTTTCCACCTACAAACTCAATTTATTAAATATACACAAAAACATGCTTACCTTAGTGGAAAATAAATATTCTTTTCTAATATCCATAAAATCTGTCATATACCTAGATATATATTAAAGTATTTTCTTAGACCTAAAACCTCATTTTTCTTCTGATTTTAAAATAAACATTTCTATGGTCTCGAACTTCATATAATGCAATCATATTTATGTACCCTTTCATGTGTGACTTTTTAAATTAAGTTAGTGTAATAAATAAATAATTAAAAAATAAATAGTGTAAATAAATAAATAAGCGTAAATAAACAAACCACAAATTGCACATGTGTAAAGTACACAATTTATTGTTATGACATATGTGTATTTATGAGACTACCATCATAATCAAGATATTGAACATATCCAACAGCCCTAAAAGTTTCCTTGGGAACTTTATAATTCATTTTCCCCATCCCCGGGCAACCACTGACCCACTTTCTGTCAATATAGATTACACTTTTGTATAACTGGAATAATACAGTATGTATAGTTTGTGTCTGAATTCTTTCACACATTATATTTGTGAGATTCATCCATATTGTTGCATGAACCAGTAGTTAATTCCTTTTATTACTGAATAGTAGTCTACGGTATGGCTATACCAAAATTTATTTATTTGCTTTTTCTGGGCATTTGAGTTATTTCTAAATTTTGACAATTATAAATAAAGCTTCATTTGTATACAAGTTTTTGTGTGAACATATGTTTTTCTCTTCTCTTTAGGGGTGAAATGGCTAGATCATATGATAGGTTTATGTTTAACTTTATTAGAGGGCTTTCTGAAGTGGTTGTGCCATTTAAAATCCCACGAATAAGCAATGAGTTGCAATTGCTCCTCATCCTTAACAAAATTTGGAATTGATATTTTTATTTTTAAGATTTTTATTTATTTATTTTTTGAGAGAGGGAATGGGAAGAAGAGAGAGAGGGGAAGAAACATCATGTATGAGAGAAGCATTGATCAGTTGACTCGCACATGCCCCAAACAGGGGACCTACCTGCAACTCAGGAATGTGCCCTTGCCTGAAATTAAACCAGAAATCTTTCAGTCCATGGAGGATAACCAAACCCACTGAGAATCACAGTCAGGGAGGTATTGATATTTTTACATTTTAATTTCAAATGGGTATGTAAAAGTACATTATTGCTAGCAGTTTTAATTTCCGTTTCCTGAACATCATTTTAATGTATTTATAAGCCATTTTATATGTTATTTTCTGAAGGGACACTTCAAATCTTTTGCTCATTAAAAATTAGTTTGTTTCTGTAAGCCTTGTTTTTTTATTTTTATTTTTTAATTTTATTGTTGTTCAAGTACAATTTTCTGAATTTTCCCCACTACACTTCCTGAAACCCCAAACATCCCCACCTCCCTCCCCTGATTCCACCCACCTTGTTTTTATCCATGAGTCCTTTATAGTTGTTTTTGAATACCCTTCACCATTTTCTCCCCATTATCCCCTCCCACCCCTCCTTTGGTTACTGTCAGTTGGTTGTTAATCTCAATGTCTCTGGTTATATTTCACTTGCTTGTTTGTTTTGTTGATGGGGTTCCACTTAAAGGTGAAATCATATGGTATTTGTCTTTCACTGCCTGGCTTATTTCATTTAGCATAATGCTCTCCAGTTCCAACTATGCTGTTGCATAGTGTAGGAGCTCCTTCTTTGCTTCTGCTGTGTTGTATTCCATTGTGTAAACATACCATTGCTTTTTTTAATTTAAATTATTTTATGGATGTTCAGTTATAGTTGCCTGTATTTTCTCCCCACCCTTCCCCCCAACTCCCTCCAAACCCACCTCCTTCCCTTGCTTCCAACCTCCCCCTTTGTTTTTGTCCATGTGTCCTTTACAGTAGTTCCTGAAAACTCTTCTCTACACTGTTCCCTCTTCCCTCCCCTCTGGCTATTCTTAGATTGTTCTTAATTTCAATAACTCTGGTTATGTTTTGTTTGCTTTTTTCTTTTGTTGATTATATTCCAGTTAAAGGAGAGATCATATGGTATTTGTTTATATATATATTTCTTTATATATTTTGAAGATCAAGCCCTTGTCTGAGGTATCATTGGCAAATATGTTTTCCCATATGGTTGGCCCTCTTTTCATTTTAATATTGTTTTCTCTAGCCATGCAGAAGCTTTTTAATTTAATGAGATCACATTTGTTTATTCTTTCCTTAATGTCCCTTGCTCTATGGGACATATCTGTGAAGATGTTGCTGTGTGGAATGTCTGAGAGCCCCAAAATAAACCAAGTCTATATGGTCAATTAATATTTGAAAAAGGGGGAAAAACATAAAATGGAGCAAAAATAGCCTCTTCAACAAATGGTGTTGGGAGAACTGGACAGCTACATGCAAAACATGAAACTCGATCACCAGCTTACACCATACACAAAAATAAATTCATGGTGGATAAAAGACTTAAATATAAGTTGTAACACCATAAAAGACCTAGAGGGAAACATTAGCAGGAAAATCTCAGATCTACCATTGTTTTTTGATCTACTCATTTACTGATGTGCACATAGGTTGTTTCCAGGACTTGGCTATGTAAATTGTGCTGCTATGAACATTGGGGTACATAGGTTCTTTTTGATTGGTGTTTCACGGTTCTTAGGATATAAACCCAGCAGTGGAATTGCTGTGTTAAGAGGCAGTTCCATTTTTAGTTTTCTGGGGAAATTCCATGCTGTTTCCAACAGTGGCTGCACAGGTCTGCATTCACACTAACAGTGCACTGAGGTTCCCTTTTCTCCACATCCTCTCCAACACTTGTTGTTTGTTGATTTGTTTCTGATGGCCATTCTCACTGGTGTCAAGTGACATCTCATTGTGGTTTTAATTTGCATCTCTCTGATGGCTAGTGATGCTGTGCATCTTTTCATATGTCTCTGGGCCCTCTGTATGTCCTCCTTGGAGAAGTGTCTGTTCAGGTCCTTTGCCGATTTTTCAATTTGGTTGTTTGTCCTCCTGGAGTGGAGTCATGTGAGTGCTTTATGAATTTTGGAGTTCAAACTCTTGTCCAAGGTATCATTGGCAAATATGTTTTCCCATATGGTTGGCTCTCTTTTCATTTTAATTCTGTTTTCTTTAGTATGCAGAAGCTTTTTTAAAAAAGATTTTATTTATTTATTTTTAGAGAGATGGGAAGGGAAGGAGAGGAACATCAATGTGTGCTTGCCTCTCACACACCCCCAACTGGGGACCCGGCCCGCAACCCAGGCATGTGCCCTGACTGGGAATGGAAATGTGCCCTGACTGGGAATGGAACTGGTGACCCTTTGGTTCACAGCCCATGCTCAATCCACTGAGCCATGCCAGCTAGGGCTTCAGAAGCTTTTTTTTTTTTTTTATGAGATCGCATTTGTTTATTCTTTCCTTTATATCACTTGCTCTAGGGGACATGTCAGTGAAAACATTGCTACATGGAATATCTGAGATTTTTGTGCCTATGTTCTCCTTGAGGACTTTTATGGTGTCATGACTTATATTTAAGTTTTTTATCAACCTTAAATTTGTTTTGATGTATGGTTTAAGTTGGTGGTCTAGTTTCATTTATTTGCATGTATGTATCCAGATCTCCAAACACCATTTGTTGAAGAGGATATTTTTACTCCATTTTATGCTTCTGCCCCCTTTGTCAGATATTAATTGAACATAGAGACTTGGGTTTATTTCTGGGCTCTCTATTCTTTTCCATTGGTCTATATGTCTGTTTTTATGTCATCACTAAGGTGTTTATATTACAGTGGCCTGGTAATACAGTTTGATATCAGGTATTGTGATTCCCCCAACTTTGTTCTTCTTTCTCAAAATTGCTGCAGCTATTTGGGGTCATTCATGGTTCCATATTAATTTTTGAAGTGTTTGTTCTATATCTGTGAAATATGTCATTGGTATTTTAATACAGATGGCATTGAATCTATAAATTGCTTTGAGTAGTATGGACATTTTGATGATGTTAATTCTTCCAATCCATGAGCATGGTATATGCTTCCATTTGTTTGTGTCTTCCTTAATTTCTTTTTTCAGTATTGTATAGTGTTCTGAATACAGGTCTTTTACCTCCTTGGTTAGATTTATTCCAAGGTATTTCATTTTTCTTCTTTCTATATCAAATGGATTTTTTCCCCTGATTTCTGCTTCTGATATTTCCTTGTTTGTGTACAAAAGTGCTTTTGATTTCTGAATATTGGCTTGACATCCCACTATTTTGTCAAATTCAGTTAGGTTGAGTTGTTTTTTTGGTCAAGTCTATAAGATTTTCTATGTGCACTATCATGTCTTCTGCAAACAATGACAGTTTTGCTTCCTCCTTTCCAATTTGGATGCCTTTTATTTCTTTTTCTTGTCTGATTGCTCTGGCTAGGACTTCCAATACTATGTTGAATAGGAGTGGTGAGAGCAGACATGTTTTTTCTTGTTCCTGATCTTCGTGGGAAAGATTTTGGACTTTTCCCATTGAATATGATGTTGCTTGTAGGTTTCTCATATATGGCTTTTATTATGTTGAGGAATGCCCCCTCTATTCCCACTGCTGAGTGTTTTTATCATAAGTGGGTGCTATAAATTATCAAATGATTTATCTGCATCTATTCATATGATCATGTGATTTTCATGTTTGCTTTTTTGTATGTGATGTACTGTGTTTATTGATTTGCAAATATTGTACCATCCTTGCATCCCTGTGCTGAATCCCCCTTGACCATGTTGTATGATTTTTCAATGTATTGCTGGATGTGGTTTGAAATATGTTGTTGATTTTAGCATCTATGTTCATCAGTGATATTGGCTTCTAGTTTTCTTTCTTTGTTATGTGTTTATCTAGTTTTGGGATTACGATAATGCTGTCTTCATAAAATGTTATGGAGTCTACTAACTTCTTAGAATTTTTGGAATAGTTTGGGAAGGATAGGGGTTATCCCTTACTTAAATGCTTTGTAAAATTCTATTGTGAAACCTTCCATCCCAGGGCTTTTGTGTATTGGGACATTTGTGATTACTGCTTTAATTTCGTCAGCTGTTATCAGTCTGTTCAGGCTTTCTGCTTCTTCTTCATTGAGTTTTGGAACATTATAGTTTTCTAGAAATTTGTCCATTTCACCTACGTTTTCAAATTTCTTGGCACATAGTTCTTTGTAGTAATTTTTTACAATCTTTTGTATTTCTGTGGTATCACTTGTAATCTCTCTTCTTTCATTTCTGATTGTGTTTATTTGGGTCCCCTCTCTTTTTTTCTCAATGAGTCTGCTTAATGGCTTGTCTATTTTGTTTATCTTTTCAAAGAACAAGTTCCTGGATTCATTGATCCTTAGCATTGTGATTTTAGTCTCTATGCCATTTAATTCTGCTCTGATCTTGGTTATTTCCTTCCTTCTACTTGCTCTGGGCTGTCTTTTTTGTTGTTCCTCTAGTTCTTGCAGGTATAGGGTTAGGTTGTTTACTTAAAATATTCCTATTTTTTTAAGTAGGCCTGTATTGCTATGAACTTCCCTCTTAGGACTGCCTTCTCTGTGTACCATAAGTTTTAGATTGTTTTGAGTTCATCTTCATTTGTTTCCAGAAACTGTTTGATTTCTTCCCTGATCTGATTCTTAATCCATTCATTGTTTAATAGCATAATTCAAACTCCATGAGTTTGAGTGTTTTTTATTTTCTTCCTTGAGGTTGGTTTCTAGTTTCAGTGCCTGGTGTCTGGAGAAAAGGCTTGATATGATTTCAATTTTCTTGAATTTGTTGAGAATTGTTTTGTGTTCTATGATGTGGTCTATCTTTGAAAATGTTCCATGTGCATTTGGAAAGAATGTGTATTTGACCTGTTTGGGTTGAAAGGTTCTATATATATCAGCTAAGTATCTATCTATCCATTTTTGACGGTAGGATGTAAAAACCCCATAGTATAACGGTGTTGCCATCAATATCTTTCTTAATGTCCTCCAAGATTTTCATTATATATTTCAATGCTCCTATGTTGGGTATGTATATATTTATAATGTTTACATCTTCTTGATGGATTCTTCCCTTGAGTATTATTAAGCGACCTTCTAGTTCTGTGTTTATCACCCTTGTTTTGAAGGCTATTTTGTCTGATATGAATGTTGTTACCCCAGCTTTTTTTTTTCCTGTTCATTTGCTTGGAATATATTTTTTCCAATCCTTCACTTTCAGAGTAGGTATTTTGTTCTGAGGTGGGACTGTTGTAGGAAGAGTGTGTGGGTCATGTTTTCTTATCCGTTTAGCTATTCTATGTCTTTTGATTGGATCATTTAATCCATTTTCATTTAAGGTTATTATCGATAGCTACTTATTCATTGCCATTTTACTTTCTTCATACCTGTATTCCTCTCTCTCTCACTCTTTTTCTTCCTATCTTAAAGTAGACTCTTTAGCATATCTTGTAGTGCTGGTTTGGTGGATACATATTCACTGAGCCTTCTTTTCTCTGTGAAACTCCTTATTTCCCCTCCATTATATCTGAGAGCCTTGCTGGATAAAGTGTTCTTGGTTGCAGGCCTTAGTTTTTCATTACTTGGAATATTCCTTGCCTTTCTCTTCTGGCATAGAGTGTTTCCATTGAGAAATCAGCTGCTAGTCTTATTGGGGCTCCCTTGTATATTACTTTCTGTTTCTCCCTTGCTGCTTTTTGGATTCTGTCCTTGTCCTGGAATTTTGCCATTTTAATTATGTTGTCTTGGAGTGAGCCTCCTTAAGTTCCTCTTGATTGAGACTCTCTGGGTTTTGTGGATTTGTGTGATTTTTTTTGCTCATCAAATTAGGGAAGTTTTCCATCATTCCTTTTTCAAGCACATTTTCTGTCACTTGCTCTTCTTCTTGTCCTTCTGGCATTTCTATTATATGGAGACTATTCTGTTTCATGTTGTCCTGAAGTTCTCTTAACCCCTCTTAATTCTTTCTGAGTATTTTTTTCTTTTCTTGCTGTTTCCCAGAGTCTTTTCCTATCTTGTCCTCCAGGTCGCTGATTTGTTCCTCTACTTCATTTAGCCGACTTTTGATTTCTTCTAGTGTGTTCTTCAATTCAGAAATTGCTTTCTTCATTTCCTCTTGCCTCTTGTTGATAGTTTCTATTTCCTTTTTCATGTTTATGTATTTTTCAGAGTTTTCATTTTAGTTTCCTTTTAATTTTTGGTAATTCTCAGTGAGCTCACTTAGCTTCCTTATGATCATTGTTCTGACTCAATATCTCATAGTTGACTTGCCTGTATTTCATTTAGCATTCTTTGTGAAGTTTCCTCCTTTCCATTTGTTTGGGGTTTGTTTCTTTGTCTTCCCATTGTTTATGACACTCTTGTTAGTTTCTGCTTCTTAAACTGTTCTGTTCTGACTCCCTGGTTTTGTGGTGATAACTTGTATGGTAGAAAACCTGTGAGATTCAGTGTGCAGTCTCCGTGATCTCTAGAACTTGCTGCTTTTGGGATGTCATTTATGTTGGCTCTCTAGATGTGTTTGGGTTTTGATTGTTTTGGGGTTATTCTTTGGTGGGTCCTTGCTTCCAGCTGGTTGACTGAGGGTCACTCTGCCCACCACATCTTCTATGCTGTTGTGCAGGTTTGGACATGTTGTGTCGAAGCTGGTTCTTCTGTCTGTCCAAGATTATGAGGCTAGGCTTCTCTCTCACTATTGTTTAGATGTTTGTTCTGGATAATTTCTCTACCATTTAGTTGTAATTCCAGATTGGTCCTTGGTGGTGTTAGTGTGGTTTCCAATTACTCCTTTACCATCTTCCTTTATTATCTGTTGGTGGTTCCTTTGTTGGTGGGTTCTCTCTTACAGTAGGTATATTGCTGTTCAGTAGGTATATTGCTGTTCACAGACCCCACATGACTTCTCTTGGGGCAGCACAAGGTTAGCAGTTCTCTGCACCCACCCTCCAGAATCTTCAGGTTTACCCAGAGGCTTTAATGGGTGAATCATGTATATGGTCAGATGGTCTGAAGACTTTGTGCCTTTCTCATGGTTGTGTCCTTGCAAATGTCTCCCATGGTGGGAACCTGTTTCTATAAGTATTATTATTGAGTTGTAAGAATCCTTTATACTGATATTTTCTGAATACAAGTCCTGTGTTTAATATGAAATTTGGAAATGTTTTTCTCCCAGTTTGCAGGTTATCTTTTTATTCTTTTCACATTATTTTTCACATAGTTTTACATTTTGCTTTACATTTTGATGGTCTACTTTGTCAATTTTGTCTTTTATTGGTTGATATTTTGAAGCCATGTCTAAAAACTGTTTTCCTAAGCCAAGTCATGAAGATTTCCCCCTATGTCTTGTAAAAGTTTATAGTTTCAGGTATTATTTAGACTTAACATTAATTTTTAATTATTTTTTACATAAAATATGAGATTCAGATTAAGGGTTTTTTTTGAAAAAAGAACATAGCTATCCTAATATTTCAGCATTATTTGTTGAAAAGACTATGTTTTCCACATTGAATTGCCTTTGCACCTTATCTCTTTTTATAGGTCTCTATCTGGACTCTCTTCTGTCCCATTTTTCTATATGCCTATCCCTTCACCAATACCACACTGTCTGGGATACCTAGATTTATCCAAATATTAAAATTATTCAGGCTGATTC
>PVKM010031508.1:0-16803 GCA_004027735.1 Carollia perspicillata | reverse complement strand
CCTTGCTTCTCACTAATTTTTGTTCCTTAGATGCAACTGCTGTCAATTCTTATAGCTGTTGCTTCTATTTTTAAGAATCCTAATTATTAGCCCTGGCTGGCGTAGCTCAGTGGGTTGAGCGCGGGCCTGCGAACCAAACAATCGTGTTTTGATTCCCAGTCAGGGCACATGCCTGGGTTGCAGGTCAGTTCCCAGTGGAGGACGCACGAGAGGCAACCATACACTGATATTTCTCTCCCTCTCTCCTTCCCCATTCCCTCTAAAGATAAATAAATAAAATCTAAAAAAAAAAGAATCCTAATTTTTAAGGATTGTGCTCATATTTATGTATCTTGATTTTTCAATTTGAGGCACTATCAATTAACTTCTTTTTTAAAAAATATATAATCTTTATGATATTTTGTTCCATTACCATTTAGTCCCCTTAGACTCCCCTCCTGGCAGCAATCACTACCCTGTTGTCCATGTCCATGAGTCCTGTTTCTTTTTTGCTCAATGCCTCCACCCCCAAATATCCCCCATTAAAAAAAAAGATTTAATTTATTTTTAGATAGAGGGGAAGGGAGGGAGAAAGAGAGGGAGAGAAACATCAGTGTGTGGTTGCCTCTTGTGCACCCCCTACTGGGGACCTGGCCTGCAACCCAGGCATGTGCTCTGACTGGGAATTGAACTGGCAGCCCTTTGGTTCACAGCCTGCACTCAATCCACTGAGCTACACCAGCCAGGGCTGAAAGTTTGCACCCTTTTAATCCTATTCCTTCCACCCTCCAGCCACTGGCCACTACTTTTTACTCTCTGATTCTAGGAGTTTAACTTAAAAAAAGACTCTACATGTAAGTGCTACCATGCAATATGTATGTTTTCCTGTCTGGCTATTTCACTCAGCATAACGCCCTCAGGACCTACCCATGTTGTTGCAAATGGCAGGATTTCCTTATTTTTGGTGGTTAAATTTATATATATCCCACTATGAAAAACAGTATAAAGATTCCTAAAAAAAATTACTACTTCTGAAAATATATCCAAAGGAAATGAAAATAGGACATCAAAGAGATATCTACACTTCTATATTCATTGCAGCATTAGCTAAGACTAATATTCATAGTAGCTAAGACCTGGAGACCTGGACCAACCTAAGTGTCCATTAGTGGACAAACGGGGAAAAATGACACACACACACACACACACACACACACACACACACACACACTAGCCTCTTTAGTAAGGGTAACTGGAAAGTAAAGTTTTCAGATCTTGCACATCTAAAAATGTCTTTGCGTTACTCTTATACTCAATAATTAGTTTGGCTGCATATAGAATTCTACATTGGAAACCATTGTCTCTGCTTTGCTGTTTTTTAATTTTAGTGTTACTAATGAGGAAATCCAGCACAACTCTGATCCTTGACCCTTGGGATATGTCCTGCCAGAAGGCATTTGATCGTAAGATCCCTCTGTTTTGTGAGTGTTCTGATATTTCACTCTGATACCCTAAGTGTGAAGTCTTTTTTTTTTATCGCAGGGCTGGGCACTTGGTGGGCCTGTTTATGGTGGCCACTCTGTTTCAGAGAATAATAATATGATATTTCTTTGATGAATCCCCCCTGAGTTTCCCCACACTCTTTTTGAGGTACTCGTGCTACTTGGATATTTGGTCTTCTGAAGGTGTCATCCAAGTTTCCTACCTTTTTGTCTTATTTTCCATCTCTGTGTTTTTATTCTACTTTCTAGAAGATTTTCACCACTCTATCTTTCCTATGTTTTCTTTTCTTCTACTGTTATATTTTTTATACCAGGATTCCACCCCCACCCCAAATCTGTTCTTATTTTTATGACTGAAGCATTAAAAAGATGTCTAAGTGCTATATAAGTGGTTTGAGTTTATTGACTGATGGCCTTACTTTAAGGTAACTGAGTAAAAATGCAGCTAGTTTACTAGTTAAAGTCAAAGTTTCTAGACAGATAGAGAGATATTTTTCTCCTTGTGGGCCAGCTAGCTTCCTTATAGCAGCATGTTCTAATCTCTCCCTTTTGTGGAAATAAGCCCATTTGCCAGCATTTATTTCATAAACTTCCACTTAATTTCCCTGTTTTGTTTCTAGTAAAGCATCTTAGCTCCACCCTGAACTGGCCCAATGTCTCCAGAAGTAAACCTCTAACATGTAACTGCTACGGTATGAAAGGAGTAATGGGTTCAAATTCAGACATCAGGGATTTGAGTCTTAGCTCTTTCTAGGCTTGTCCTTAGGATCAAGTGATACAATATATCAGAAACAGTCTGCAAACTAAAAAGCACTTCATAAGTGTTAGGTATTACTAATAAAAGTTGTGACATTTGGGAAGGTATTCAAAACATTGGTGCGAGTGCTTTCTTTTCCCGCACTACTCCACTCGAAATGAAAAGTTAATTTAAATGAGTGATGCAAACATATTGACACAGCTAAATTTGCTGCAAGCTGCTGGGTGGGCTTTGCACTTCCCCCTAAAACCTTTAAATGCTGGTTAATTCAGTTGTCTCACCACCCAAATGACAAAGCAATATGGGCATTTCAGTGCCCTTTTAGAAAGATAGTGACTCTAGCTTAAAACAAATGAGATTGCTCTTGCTGTTGATACTTGGCGTGTTTGGAAATCCAAGGCAGGTTTATTGGATAAGAAAATAAATGGATCAGCAAATGAAGCTTGCTTTTCAATCTAGTGCACCCTTAAAAACAATTTCTGTGGTTTAAATAATCAAGGTTTAAAGCCCTGAATTCTGGCTGAGGGTCAGCAAGGAAAAACAGTGAGTACATTTAATAATTATACTATTATTCCCATGACTAATAAATAAATAAATTGCATGTGGATGGGGGAAACAATTGCTTCTTTTAAAATTAGTAGCTTTTCATTTGATTACTGAAACTATAATTAGATTTTAAAGGTGTTCTTCAGTGTTTCAAGCTTTTCCTTTTACAGTCTTATTTTTTTGTTCAGAATAACACGTGAGCTAAAGTTGTTTCTTTAAAAAAATATTTTATTTATTTATTTTTAGAGAGAGGGGAAGGAAAGAAGAAAGAGTGGGAGAGAAACATCAATGTGTGGTTGCCTCTCATGTGCCCCCCACTGGGGACCTGGCCTGCAACCCAGGCATGTGCCCTGACTGGGAATTGAACCTGTGACCCTTTGCTTCATAGGCCCATGCTCAATCCACTGAGGTATACTAGCCAGGGCTAAAGGTCTAAGTAAAAGAAAAAAATTAATGATTTCACTTTATAGTTACTTATGTTCATACAGTTCAGTTATTGGTCACAATATGTTACAAAGCCAAGTTCCATAAAATAAAATTCTAGATCTTCAGGCAAAACTGTTCAATCCACCTCTTCTCCACCTTTTAGGGGTTACCTAAGGGGAAAGCCTCGCCTTGCTGTGGCTGTGGACACATAACGTGTCTGCTCCAATGGTTCGCTCCAGGAGCACTAACCTATTTTCAAGTTCAGTTGGAAATCGTTTTCGCCCAATTTAGTGGTTGGTAATGGTAAGTGAGGTTACGAAAGTTCCTCCTGTTAGTCATATAGCTGCCTTAGCAATATGATAGCCAATGGCCACTTATGGCTATGGACACTTGAAATGTGATTAGCACCACAGAGGAACTGACTTCCTCAATTTAAGTGGCCATGTACGGCCAGTGGCCACTGCACTGGGCAGCACAGCTCTGTATCATCGCAAGGGATGCATGCACAGACATTCTTCACAGGGCTCACTTTCTAACAGAATAACTAATATTCTAAGGTGTTTTTTGATAGAGTCTTTTTTAAATATCTAGAAGTAGTATAGACCTATACACAGAAGTGGTTGTATTTTGAGTAGGTGTTGATTGGGAAAGTATACAATACAAAGCTACTAAATAAGTTAGTGTGGGTTTTAAATAGATTTGGTCTTTATTCACGAGCAAGTAGGCTAGGTGTATGTGAGGCTCACCGTTGGTCTGCCATGTGGCCAGGGAGTGGTGCCTGGCCTGGCTGGGTGCAAGTAACCCATGGAATAGCGCTACATACACAGGTTGGAATTTAGAATTTTGTTCTGGAAATCAAAGGGTAAGAAATAAATGAAAAGATAATTAAAAGATAAAAAATAGTAAGGAGAAAAGTTCTTTAGAAGTATGGAACCACCCCTCCGCCAGTTAAGAACCACCCAAGGATGGAAGGCTGTCAGCTCTGGGCATCAGGGCAGCTGCGTGCACACTCGAGTGTGTGACACCTCTTTCATCATTTGGCTTCTGATCTTAAACTCCTGGTACTCAGAGATCTTTTCCTCCAAGAAAACAAAGTGTACATTATCTTTAGTGCTCTTTTAAAACTTGGAAATTAAAAAAAAAAAAGACTTCCAGTGGTTTGTATTAGAAGTCATGCCCAATGCTCCAGTTCCTTGTCAATAGTTGCAGAATAGCTTGATTTAAAAACCGATATCCTCACTTAGTCATCAGATACAAAACAGATCTGTTTCATAATAGAAGTGAACCACTCTCATCCATGTCTTCTCCTTGCTCCGTTTCCTTTGGAGCTGCTTCACACACCAACACAGCCTCAGGTAAAGGCTGAGGGTAGGGTCCTACAGTGGTTCTCCACCCCACAACCCACCCGCTTAACCCTGTAGTGTAAACGGAAGCAACGCCCAGTTACTACAGTATGAAGACAAGCCTCCTGGCAGCTCAGATCACCAGCCCAAACCCCCTCAGTCGGGAGCTCTGGATCTCCCGCTGCATTGCAGAAAGGGAGGAAACTAGATTTTATACTAGATTTTATAGTCATCGTGTCCGTAATTAAATATCAACTCTCTCTGTGGATCTATAGGAAAAGGTATTTTATGATTTTTAAACAACTTCGTCCTCGGACCATGCTACTCCCAAAAGATAAGGATGGCAAATGAAGGAGTGTTCCTTTTAGTACTGAAGCAAATCCTGAGTTATAGACAAAAAAGGAAAATGTTAAACAACCTATATATTATGAGTTAGCTTTCAAATAATATGCTTACAATTTCATGTTTTCAAATACTGACGTACTCCATAATCCCACCAGTTCTTAAAACAAGATAACTATTTCAAGTTCATGCTCTAGATGGCATTGAAAGTGATTCCACAGTACTAAACCTTGACATTACAAATAAATACATTGTTCTGCGGATCAGTGGCATTTATCTGGCTGGAGGAAGTAACTGTAATGCAGGGAGCACTTCCGTGTTCTGCTCTGTCACCTAATGATCAATTATACTTTACTGAGTAATTCGTAAGGCATATTAGGTTATTCCAGGAGTAACACAGCTGCTAACCTCTGCATGGCCTTGCTGACACGGCTAATTAACCTGAACAATGCGTGGACCATTTACTGAAAATATATATTATTTTTCTGTTTAGGAGGGGACGCTTGCTCAAATCCAAGACTGTACATTAAGTTCTAGCTTCATTTAAAAACAAACCAAAGCAAAACAGTAGCTCCAAGAAGCAATGAGGCACAGAGACTAGAAAGTGACCCGGGAAGCACATACAGAGACAGATGTTGCCATCCACCTATCACACCGACGTTTACCTGAATGAGGTTGGCAGCTGGGTTCCTTCTTTTCTCAAAGTGTTTCTGGCGGTGCTGTTCTTGTACTTTTAATGCAAAACCTGAGCCAAGAATGCCCTGGACCGAAAATATAAAAACAGTACTTAAGCTTTTTAAAAAAAAAAAACTGTTGCAATTACCAAAAATTAAAAAGAAACCTCTAAAATGAGTCTGAGAAAAAGCAAACAATCTGCAATTTGTCCACGAATACTACTCACTAAAACAAACACTGTTTACTGCTGTAATAATACCAGTGGCCAATGGCAAGTTGTTGGGCAAGACCGCCTAGGAACAACAACTTCTGTTCTTCAGTAACTCCACCAGGCATCGCCGTTGACTGCCACTGATGATATAGCAGAGGCCCCCTAATTACAAATAAAAATGACCATCTGAAAAAGTGTCTTTTGTATGGCCATCTCTGTAACTTTTCCTTATGCTCAAATGAGAGTAAATGGTTCCATCCAGGGATGGAACACGGAAGGCATGAACTCTGGTTTTGGACAGAGGTGGATTATAACCTGGAACTGTTCAAGTCTTGCTGCTTGTGGACATGGGAGTTTTCCTAGCATTTTGATGAAATGACTAAGTTTTATATTTTCCATTTGTGAAATGGGGGGATGGGGGAAGGTACTTAAAATCTGTCCTAGTTTAGTCGTCATGATGCTAGAATTCTCCACCTACCAAAGTAAAGGGAAACCAGGGAGGACAGGGTTTCTCTTCTTTAGAAGGTGGTAAGTCTCAGCTGCATTAACACTTGGCTAAGATATTTTGGGGTTCTGGAAAAACTTTAACTTCCTTTCTTTTCTTGAGGAGTACTTCTGTGACAATAAGCAGAGAACAAATAACGTGATTACAGCAGTCCCCCTGGTTATTCACGGGGATGCGTTCCAAGACACTCAGCGGATACCCAAAACCACTCACTGATGGTACCGAACCTTCTATGTACTACATTTTCCCCTATACATACACCCCTATGATAAAGTTTAACTTATCAATTAGGCACAGTAAGCTATTAACAGCAACAGTAATAAAACAAAATAATTTTAACTATATGCCATAATATGTTATGTGAATGTGGCCTTCCTCTGTCTGATAACTGACTTGATAACAGGGTCAGCTGCTGAGTGGCTGATGGGTGGGTAGGGTTTACAGCATGGCTGTGCTGGGCACAGTCCTAGGTGGGATGAAGCACGAGGGCAGGAGACTTCCTCATGCTACTCAGAACAGCATGCGATTTAAAACTGGTAAACTATTTGTTTCTGGAATTTTTCATTAATTATTTTCCAATCAAGATCGACCATTGGTAACTGAAACCACAGAAAGCGAAACTGTTAACAAGGGGGTGGGGGGACTACCCGTATGTTTAAAATGCAGTTATATGCTGGTACTACTTGCGATTAATGAACAATGATCAACTTCATTATTAATTAGGATAGATGACTGTATCGCAAAATTAGAAAATGCGTCATAGGTTCTGTTTTCCATCTCTTTTTCAGAGACTGTCTCTTGCTAAGATCTGCATCTCACACAGGTTGTGACTGCTCAAACTAAACCGTGGAAAAACCTGGACTGCATGGTCTTGTTTTTAGATTTAAACATTTCCCTCTATTTAGAGGTAATAAAAATGGCCCTCCATTTCCAAATCCAGATCAACTATAGTCAGTCTTAACTTCTATTTTTTTCCTGGCTATTTAAGGTCATTCAGGAAAGATTTAGCTAATTTCCTTTTAATGTCAATTTTCATGAAGTATAAACAGGCGAGAGAGTATGAAACATTAGAATTTATAGCACATGTTTATTCTATGCATTATGTGAAAACCATTCATGGGGAGCATAATTCAGAATTTGTAGATATTGAATTAACAGCAATAGCTACCATTTTGAAGTACTTGGTATGTGGATATGAAGTTTGGAGTTAAATCCCTTTTGAAAAATAAAGACAGGCCTTACATATCACAGATGTATCATCTGCCAAACAAACTAAAATGTGCTGAAAATCATATTGGCACTGCTCAGAAGTGTGTATTAGTTGATGGCAAATGTTTGCTACATAGCTCTTGCACCAGACTGTACATTATAACAGCTATTAAACCTGGTCTGCTTATCATCTCATTATGGCTCTATTCCAATTTTCTTCCACTTCTCTTAGTATACAGCATAGTGAACCTAATGGGAAGTCTGTTAAAATAAAGTCTATTATGTATATATTAATGTAAGTGTATATATACCCATATATAACTTACATGTATATAAAATTCATGTGCCATCCCTTCAGATAGTGACACCAACAGATATAAATTCTTAGAAATTGAGTTTTATTTTAATCCATTTTCTAAGATCACAGAGCTTAAATTTTTAAGTTTTAGTATTATGCCAAGAGGTGCTCCATACACAGCCAGTGGAAAGAACACTTGTTTTGGTAAACATTTGAAATATCTATCCCTGTCACCTCACAGATGAAATGAGCCTAACTTGTACCTCACACATGGCCAACAGGCTAGGCTGAAAGACAGCCCCCGCAGGAGGGCAGCATCCCAGAGGGGACCAAGCCTGTCCCTGAGGGTGGTGCCAGGGAGCTGGGGCTGCCTCTGCCAGCTCCTTTGCCCCGGGACACAGTGAGCCCCTGGGACAGGGCCCTCCCTGGGGGGCTTGGGAAGGGTGACCTGTATGGCTCTGTGATGTGCAGCAGAGTTCTTCTGCTTTCAGGGAAAGATGGGAAAAGGCTCTTCTCTTTCTTGGCCCTCAGGTTTCCTGGGTGGGAGAAACCCCAAACAGTGGTGACTGATAACCTACATCTAACTTCCTTAGCAAACTGCCAATGTGCTGTCCTAAATCTCAGTCCAACAGAGTGTTGGCTGGTGGGTGTACAAGAATGCAGTGGCATTTCTAGCCACCTTTTTTTTTTAAGGTGTACACGGACAGTTTAGTCTTTCATTAAATATACAAGAACTCTGCACCTAATGTGAGGTTGCAGTAAAAACAACCCAGAGTAAAGTTTGCTTTTCTTGGCATTGTTAGGGAATGTTCTGTTCTGCGCAAGCAAGTTTTGAGATTTCCAAACTATATTAATTTAATTGGCAAATATAAAAATCATAATCATTTTATTGGGGAACATTTCCGAGAATGATTATTTAGTCTCTGATCTTGGACTGAACAGAGTGACACAGTTCAATCCCCCTGTGGTGGGCCGGAGTTTCACGATGGGGACCAGGTGCCTCTCTGTGCTGGATGCAGCCGGCGCCCAGAGGGGCGTTGGCCCTAACACTCACTGGCCCCAGGTCTTCACACTTTGGGACACTTCTGTGTGCTTGCTTCTTACAGATCTTCTATTCTTTTCCTTGTTAGTCTTTCACTATCTCTTCCCATCGTAGTGTTTGTTCTATCAGCCTACCTCTAGGTTTTCTGATTATAATCTTCGAAGAATTGCGAAACTATTAAAATTTTCTCTAAGGTAAGGAAAGGTTAAGCACAGGTCTCTGGAGGCTGGCCCGTGAGGACAGCACGCACACTGTCCTTGGTTTTCACAGCCCAGAGGTTGCTCCCTTCCCCGTCTGTAGTTTTTCACAGGATCAGAGTTCTTAACACATGTGGCTTCAGGTTAAGCATAAACATAACAGCAGCAGGTATTTTGTGCCATTATTTTTTGGGGAAAAGCCCAAGACTGCATCTTATTGCTTCTGAAAATATTTTCCTGTAAGGAATCTGATTACTGAGTGACTTTCTGCTCTGTTCTAAATTGTTGAGGTTGCCAGGTAACTTGACTCTGGATACGTGAGGGGTTGTTTTGCCTCTCCCCGATTCAGTCACTCACAACAGGAAACAATATACCTGGATTCATGTAGGAAAAGGGTTTTATTTATTTATTTTTTATGATAAGCACAGGAGGGACATTATCACATAGTTGTTCACAAAATTTCTCAGGTGTAATAATTTTCCCTCCATTATTCTGGTGAATAAATTGGGGAGGGGACAGTGGGGGGAAGGGTTTTCAGGGACTACTGTAAAGGACACATGGACAAAACCACAGGGGAGGGTGGAAGCAAGGGAGGGAGGTGGGTTTGGCTGGGATGAGGGGAGAGTGGTGGGGGAAAATGCAGACAACTGTAATTGAACAACAATAAAGTAATTAAAAAAATAAATATACCCAAGGTTATTGTCATAGGCCAAATTGCTTCCCTCCAAAATTCATATGTTGGTGTCCCAATCCTTAGAACCTTAGAAGGTGACCCTATTTGGAGATACAGTTGTTACGGAGGTGATAGGGTTACAACAAGGGTGGGCCCTAATTCAATATGACTAGAGTTCTTAAGAGAGAAATTTGGACACAGATATGCACAGAGGGAAGACAGTGTAAAGACTGAGAGGGAAGGTGGCCATCTACAAACCAAGGAAAGAGTCCAGGAGCACATCCATTTCTCTTGGCCCTCATAAAGGGCCAGCGCTGCGACCTTCTTGACTTTGGACCCAGAACTGTGAGACAAACATGTCTGTTGGGCAAACCACCAGTCTGAGATACCTTGCTACAGCAGCCCTAGCAAACTAAAACAGTGACATAGGTAGTTTGTGACAAAAATAGAATTCAAAATGAAGTCTAATGCTTAAGCTTCTGCATGGTCCTTTCATTCTATTCTCTGGTTTCATGTGGTCTGGGGCAGAACCAGCCAGCTGGTCAGTCAGGAGTTGGGCAGTGGCCATGGGGAGGACGAGCTCCCTCTGCCCTGGTCCACAGGTAGAGAGTGAGCCCCATGAGCTCAAGGCTGCGGTGCGGGAAACCCCCACTCCCACAGCTTTCCTGGGCAGAGACCATGACATGAGTCAGTTCTGTCTGGAGCAAGACTCGGCGTATTTTTCCTTAGTCATAACTGCTGCCACTGCTTTAAAAACTCCTTTTTGTTGTTTCTGTTCCCCCCCATGAGAGTGGTGTGAGAAAAGTGAGAGCTTGTGGATGGAGGCAAATTGTAATATCTTCACCAATTTCCTTTCAGGGAACAAGAGGCGACATAATGATCGGAAAGACAAGCTTCATCCATTATGGAGAAAATAATCAGAAGCTTGGGAGAAGATAAATGTGCTCTTCATTCTGATAAGATGCAGAAACTGCTCATTAAGAAAAATCAATGACGATGACACAAAGAATAAATCATCTGACATATTGAAAATCTTTTAAGGTCATATAATTCCCACTCAATGGATCTGAAGAGGCGAATACTCCACTCGCACACACCCACCTCCTCAGCAGCACACATCATGAACCAAAGTGGAGCCGTCAGTTTAAAAAGGGATCTTTAAATCTTTCCAAATATTCTAGATGTATTAGTAGCATGTTGACTGAAAGGTGATGCCATGTGAATTAATATTTGGTCACAAAGACCTTGCTGGTATAAAACTCCAGGGCTAAGCTCCTCCAAGAGAAGACTACGAGTATATATTAGAAACTATCCGTATAGCTATATGTAGAAAAGTCAACATTATATCAAACAAATGATATTTGTACATGATATAGATAGGTTCCTGGGCATATTCATTTGTGAAAGCTCACACTAATAAACCTCTAAGATCTAATTTAAATTGCTTTATTTTTGCAAAGATACTCACGGCAGGAAGTGCAAAGAAAGAAATGCCAAGGAGCGCAAAGCCTGCAGAAAGTAATCTTCCCAGCCAAGTTAGGGGAGTTTTGTCTCCATAGCCAATCGTTGTCAATGTAATCTAAAAACAAAATAAATAGAATGTGCAGCTTAAGTACATGAGAGGAAAGTTGGGGCCTAGGAACAGGAGGCGAAACAACGTTTGCACTAAATCATTATTCAGCAAGTCTCGTTGGCGCATTTTATTACTGTGCTTTAGTTTTCCATGACGCATAACAGAACTTCTCTTTGTTTAAGATAGGGAATAACCTACATGCCTGTTCCTCCTTTACAACACAATTTTCCATCTTTTCTAAGTGTATTCAAAGAAAGGTTACTTAAGTAAGTTGATAACCATCAGTGATACTGAAATGATAGCAGCATGGAGTTAGTACTAGGCCAGTACACAAAACAATAATTTACGTTAATTATGGCTGTTCCTTCATTACCTTGGCAGGCATTTCCTGAAGGTCTGGTGCCTGCAAGGTACGTGTTATGATTTGTATTGGAACAGAAACAAGAGGCACATAGTTCTTGTCCTGAGATATTTACAGCATGAGGGGGAGACATGTCATACACAAATCAATAAAACACAAAAAGGGAAGACAAGTATTATTACGGATGTACAATTAATCAGCCATAGGGATTAGGAGAATAGATTATTACAAGCTTGGGTGGGGGTTGAAGAGGCTTTATTGGGAGATGTCATTATACCTAGGCTTTGAAGAAGGAGTAGCATTTTGAGAGGCAGAAATGATAAAGAAGGTGGTCTGGGTGCGGGGGCAGGTGACCAGTTGCACGGCAGTAAGAACAAGCAGGGCAGGTTCTGGACAGTGTAAGTTGTTCAGTTGGACTGCAGCATGATTGGTCTAAAGAGGAACAGTGAAAGGGCAGGTTAACCAGATGGGGAAAATGATTAGATCATGTCTCTCCCATGGATGTGCTGCTCTGGATGCTTCCCGTGGCCCTTAGAACAGTCTCAGCTTCTCTTCGAGGCCTATGAGGTGCTGTGAGGCAGCATGAAGGGTAATTGAGCTGGAACGGGGGCAGTGGGACTATATGGGAGTGGAGGGTAAATTGATGTGTTTAGGAAGTTCAATCGAAATCCACTGATTGCTGCCTGGGAGGCAGGGGGAGGCTAAACCAACAATGGCTTGACAATTTCAAGGGGAAGATGGTTGCACCATAAAGAAAATATGATAATGAGGAAAAGAAAGTTCTGGATCAAAGATGAAGAGTTTGGTTTTAAGAAGGGGTTTTAAAATGTCAGTATGTCTCTGATCTATAAATGTTGAACAAGAAATTGAGATAAAAAACTTGAGTTTTGAGAGAGAGAAAGAGAAAGAGATTGGATTTGGCATGAGATTTGGGTTTTGGATTCAGGTACAGGGTGATTGTTAAAGTGTTGCGAATAAATGAGATTGCAAAGCATTCAAAGAAGGGGCCCAAAGACACCTCAGGAAATACAGATATTTAAGGGATGGAGGAGAAAGTGAAATCAAAGGAAAATAATTTTTAAAAAAGTAAGAGTACGAGGAATTAGTAATACAAATGGAAACTTAATGGAGACGAGAAAGTTTTACAAAGAAGCCAGTGATGTTATAGGTACATAGATAACAAGGAGACGGAGGAAAGATGTTGGTACAGAGATAGAAGGTCACTGGTGATTTCTAAGTCAGTGGTTGCTTTGGTCATGCCATCTTACCTGGGCTTTGAAGGAGGGGTAACATTGTGAGATGCAGAAATGATAGAGAGAGAAACCCCATGACGCCGGGCCTTTCAGGAGCGTTCTGCTCAGCTGAACACCCCTTCCAAGAACCCCTCTTCTCTCCTCCCTTCTATGATTGTCCCTTTATATCTTTGGTGGCTCCTCTTATGTGGCTCCTGCTCCTCTAGTCAACCTTGGAATCCTTGGAATATTGCATTCCTGAGGTTTGTTTCTAGGTCTTTTTCTGTTTTTTTTTTTTTTTAAATTGTATTTTCTCTTCTGTTCTCTCCTTTCTACCCTTCTTTCCAGGTGATCTTAAATATTCTCATGGACTTAAATACTATTTCAATGCTGAACACACCAATTTTATACTTTCAGGCCAGACCACTCTTCTGAGCTCCGGATTCACATACCTGCACTTGCTTTTTCTATTTGGATGTTGCACAGTCATTTAAACTAGGCATGTTTAAAAGGACTCTTTGCTTCTTCCCAGACTGTTACTCCCCCAGCGTATCCCCTCCCATCCTCGTCTGGAGCACCACCATTTCTCCAGGTGCTCAGGGCAGGAGCCTGCCAGTCATACTAACTTCCCCTTTCCCTCACTCTGCTCACTGAATCTATCTGCAAGTCCCATTGATTCTAGTTCCCCCAAATACTGCAAACTTATCCCCTTCACTCTGTATGCCCTGCCACCACGCACAGCAGGCTGCTGCTGCAGCCGCTTAATTGCTCTCTCAGTTTTTCCTCTTGCCTCCCTCCTGTTCCTTGTCCACACATCTGCAAGGGGTAGCATTTTATTATTGCCCTCTAAAAATCCTTCGGTGGCTACTCATTAAACTCAGAATAAATTCTAAGCTCCTAACTATGGCCTACCTGATCTGGTCTCCACTTGACTCTGCAAGAGCATTCTGCTTTCACCCTTGCTCACCATTTTTTAACCACAGTGCCCTTTCAACTCCTCAAACAGCCCAGGCTATTTCTGCCTCAGCCTATCCTCAGGCAGAATTGTTCTTCTCCCCACTCTTCCCAGGGTTCTTTCTCATCCTTCAGGTCTTCTCCAAAATACCCCACCATCAGAGAGGCTGTCCCTACCCACTTTGTCTACAATAGGACCTCTGTTCATCTCAGTTTTGGATGCTTGTTTCCTATAGCACTTGTCACAAGTGGTAGTTTGCTGTAGTTTTCTTTGGTGGAAGGGTCCTTATTTCCTTTATTAGAAGGAGGAACCATGTCTTTATTCTTTATTATGTTCTAACATCTAGCAAATGCTTACCACAAAGTAGAAGGAGCTCAATAAATATTTAGTAAATCAATGAAGAATCCCTTCAAGAATATTGGTGACAAAGGGAATGAGAAATAGGAAAGAACTCCTTGAAATCTCTGAGGTGGGGGAGGCTTCCTAGGGTATATTTGTGCATGTTTTCAGAGAGGATGAGACTGAAGAGGGAAGAGGTGGAGGCTTTAAGATGGGCTAAAGCACCCAAGGAAGCAGAGCAAATAGAATCAATGGTACAGTTGGAGGGGAATAGCCTTGGCAGTGGGAAAAGACACTTTTTATACCCTGGGGAGAAGGTGTTGTGGACACAGTGTGAGTGGGGGGCAGGATCAGGAACACTCTAGTCAGTCAGTTCATTTTAGTTCCAGTGAAGGAGAGGACAGGGTTGCCTGTGGGGAGGAAAAGGCTTGTAACAGAGGAAAAGACCTGGGCTGTGAGAGAGTGTCAAGTACAAATCAACAAGAGGCAGAGGAAGGTCCTCCATGGTTGAAAAGAGGGACTTTGCAGTGGAACCTCGTAACCAAGTTAATCAAATGACACCACAATGTCTATCAGTAAGGGACTCTCAGAGGAATTTCTTGGGATTGCAGGGAAAGTATTCCGGCTCAATTTTATTACAGGTTCCTAATCTTAAATGTGTGGAAAAGACTTTAATCTCCTGCACGTTTTTCTGCAAAAGAGCTTAATCCTTTTACAGCATTTTATTAATAATAATAAACAGAAGGAGAAATTTCATGGTTCAGTCACAGCAATAATGCTACATTTCACAGAATACATCTGACTTATTCTCCTGAGCCAGGGCTCAGAGAGTGGGTTGAGACATGGCAAGGTGACGATGTGCTCAGTGTTTCAGCCCGAGTAGAGAGGAAGACCTGCTCTCTCATTCCCACAGGGCTGCCCTCGGTCTTACAGGGGGGTTTGTGGGGGAGGAGCAGTTATCGTGAACCTGGAGCAGCACCCTGGAGTCCCTCTGGGGGCAGCAAAGACTCTGCCACCTTCTATGCATTCTGGTTCAGGCTTCTGGATGACCATGTCTCTTAATGTGCAGGAATGACCAGCATGTCATGACCAGCTGGGACTGGAATGACCAGCAGCTCCGCTGGCCACAGCAACTTCCTTGGTGGAAAGCGTAGGGGCCTTTGGTTGCCAGGCTGGGTTTGAGAAGGAGCTGCCCACAGAGTGGCAGCTTTGTTTCTCTGTGCCAGCGAGGGTGGTGGTGGAGGTTTCCCGGTGCACCATTTCACTTCTTGTGGCTGAAAGGGGCCTGTTGGGCTTTCTGGTGTGATCAGAGAGGTAGCACTAGGCATAAAATTAGGACGTTTGTAAGATAAACGTACAATAAAAAGACAGGAGCCTTTGTTGTGAATTCACACTGGCCCATTTCCTTGATCTAGCTGCTGACTTTCTAAGGCAATGAGTGGCTGTGTTAAATAAAACCATCAGCAGATGAGGCTTGCATAGATGTTCACTGATTTTCTACACTATCAGGTCAGGCTGTCCTTGAAGTACCAGTGCATCTCCTTGGAACAGCACAACTACGTTATGTTTCTATTCCTAGAACTTGGAAGGCTCAGCTAGTGGTGATCAGCGGGCCTTTCGCACACAAATTGAGCAGGAGAAGCCCTTTCAGGGCTTATTCTCCCACACTTATGTTTAACAACAGACCATTCTGCCTTCCAGAAATCTTGTGACTCCTTCCCTAGCCGGACCTTTTAATGATTGCTTTCATTTGGATCTAAAGTTTGAGAATGGCAGGCTCAGACAGGACCCCCAAGGCCCCAGCTCCTCAGGGAGCTCCCAGAACAGCAGCTTGTGCCAGGGAACCTTCAGTGATGGCATATGTGACCTTTGTGGGATGGGAGGAAATCCACTGTCTTGGGCATAATTCCATTTTTTACCTACTTTTAGAGTTTATAAGAGATATGCTAGATAATACATGTTGGATAGGTACAATTTAAAATTTTTATTTATGTATTTATTATACACGTATTTGTTGTTGATTCCTACTAGTAACTTTTTCTTTGCCAGCCATTTATTTTATTTTATTATTTAAAAATATTTTATTTATTTATTTTTAGAGAGTGGGGAAGGCAGGGAGAAAGAAAGGGAGAGAAACGTCAATGTGAGAGAGAAACATCAATTGGTTACCTTCTGTATGTGCCCTGACTGGTGACCGAACTTGCAACCCAGTGTGTATGGACTGGGAACTGAACTGGTGACCTTTAGGTTTACAGGACAACACCCAACAAACTGGGCCACACTGGTCAGGGCTTTGCCAGACATTTGTTTAGCACAGGTTCACTGTGGGAATCACAAAAAATTCACTAGCCACTACCACACAGGATAATGTCTCTTACGAAGCCAAATAAAGAAATAACATGCACCAAATAAATGACAGATTAATCACACTGTTGTTCCAGGCAAAGGGAGATGAGAAGAATAAAGTTCAAATTTTAACAGCAGTATATGTTTTTATACCCTGCTCACTGACTTTTGACCATGGAGTTTACAATATCATTGAAAAGGCTATGAAATTTTGAATATACTTTTAAAAATTAAAAGACATATTTAAAACATTTCCACTGTCTCTCTACGTGCAGTTTGGGGCAGAGTAATG
>PVKM010031507.1:0-16777 GCA_004027735.1 Carollia perspicillata | reverse complement strand
ATAGAGATTCCACGGGGTAGCAGGGCAGAGAGTGGAGTCAAGCAGAGGTGACAGCAAACCAGGACACATTGTCAAGTTGGCCACTGCTACAAATGGTAGGTGATGGATTCTGCCTGGCCCATCTGAGAAACCCTACTAAGCACACCTAAGAACTCTAACTAGAGAATGAAAGGAAGAAGCATTTACCCGTCACCTCCCACACCCCGCTGGTCAAGAGTGGGGCCATGGCCTGGCTGGTATACCTCAGTGGATTGAGTGCGGGCCTGTGAACCAAACAACCACAGTTTGATTCCCAGCCAGGGCACATGCCTGGGTTGCAGGTCAGTTCCCAGCAGGGGACGCACGAGAGGCAACCATACATTGATATTTCTCTCCCTCTCTCCTTCCCTTCCCCTCTAAGGATAAATAAATAAATAAAATCTTTTTAAAAAGTGGGGCCATGGGTGTTGACTCCCCTGCATTTCCAGATTGTGTGGGCATGACTGCCCAGAGAATTCCCCTAAGGACCTCATTACATCAGAGCCAGTCAAAACCTGTGAGGAAGTATGAGGACAAGAGGTGGGATTGAAAGAAATTGAAAGTGGTGCCTAAAAGGCAATAATCCTTGAAACAACAGAGGATATTTGAGACAGCTCTGAGACTTCTGGGAAATGAAGACATTCGACTTGAAGTGTCTTTAGTGTGCTTAGCACAGGCTGTTGTCTAAATGGGAGCTGCACTTTGTGAAAGTCGTATTTCCAACTAGAAACCTATAACCCTGCTTTGTCCCAACAAGGGCCCAGATGGGAAGCTTAGAAACTTTGCTCTTAGGGAATTACAGACTTAGTTCAGACCATTTCCCAAGAGTTGCTTTCTCATACTCAACTTTGAGTGTAGGAAGACTGGCTATAAAAATGGCTTTGGAAAATTGAATATGCACATGCAAAAGAATGACATGGGTCCTACTTACACCATGTATAAAAATTAACTTAAAATTGATCAAAGACCTACATGTAAGAGCTAAAACTAGTAAAAGATCTTGAAACATAGGGGAAAAGCTTCATGACTTTTAATCTGGCAATAATATCTTGGATATGACACTAAAGATAGGCAAAAAAAGTGAAAGTAGATAAAGTGGGCTATGTCAAAATTAAAAACATTTATGTAGTAAAGGACAATCAACACAGCATGGAAGAAATCATTTACAAATCTTATATTTGATAAAAGGTTGACATCCAGGATATATAAATAACTACAACTCAATAACAAAAACCCCAACAACTCTATTCATAAATGGGCAAAGGACCTGAATAGGTATTTCTCAAAAGAAGACATACAAATGTCCAATGAGTCCATGAAACAATGCTCAACAGAAATGCAAATCAAAACCATGATAAGGCATTAGGATGGCTAGTGTGTTAGTTTGCTCTCATAACAAAATATAACGGACTGGGAATCTTACACAGCAGAAATGTAATTTTGCACAGTTCCAGAGGCTAGAAGTCCAAAAGTGTTGGTGAATTTGTTTTTTTCTGAGTCCTCTGTCCATGGTGCGCAGATGGCAGCCTTTTCATTGTGTCCCCACGTGACCTTTTCTCCATGTGCACACACATGCCTGTTTTCTGTGTGTGTATCCACATCTTCTCTTCCAATAGGGACATCAGTCAGATTGGATTAGGTTTTAACCTAAAGGCCTCATTTTAATTCAATTACCTCTTACATACCCTATCTCAAAATATGGTTACATTCTAATTTACTGGGGTTGGGACTTCAACATACAGATTTGGAGTAGGGGAGGAGGGAATTCAGCCCATAACAGCTACTATCAGAAAAACAACAAGTGTTGGCAGGAATGTAGAAAACTAGGAACCTTGTACACTGTTGGTGGGCATTTCCATGATGCAGCTACCATGGAAAGCAGTATGGTGGTCTTCAAAAATGGAAAAGAGCCCTGGCTGGTGGAGCTCAGTGGATTGAGTGTGGGCCTGCAAACCAAAGGGTCGCCAGTTCAATTCCCAGTCAGGGTACATGCCTGGGTTGTAGGCCAGCTTCCCAGTGGGGGGAACTCGAGAGACAACCACACATTGATGTTTCTCTCCCTCTCTTTCTCCTTCCCTTCCTCTCTCTCTAAAAATAAATAAATAAATCTTTTTTACAAAGACTAAAAATCTTCATTTAAAAATTCAAAATAAAATTACCTTATGAACCAGCAATTCCACTTTTGGGTATATACCCAATGGCCGGGTCTTGAAGAAATATTTTACACACATGTTGATAGCAGCACGATTCACAGTGGCCAAAAGGTGAAAGTAACCCAAATGTCCATCAAACAATGAATGGATAAGAAAAATGTTGTTATATCTACCATGGAGTGCTATTCAGATTTTAAAAAGTAGGTAAATTCTGACATATGCCACAACATGGATAAACCTCGAGGATGATATGCTATGAAACAAGCTGGTCACAAAAAGACACCTACCTAATGACTCCACTTATATGAGGCAAATTTATAGAGAAAGAAAGTAGAACGGTGTTTGCCAGAGATAGAGTGGGGTAGGGGTGAGTAGGAAGTTATTTGATGGGGATAGAGTTTCAGCTCAGTGGCTTGGAAGAGTTGTGAAGGTTGGTTGCACAACAGTGTGAGTGTACCTAACAAACACTACTGAACTGTATACTTAAAACATGGCTAAGAGGTAAATGTTATGTATATTTTACTACAGTGGAAGATGAATGAAGCAAAACAAAAAGAAATTGCTCTGGGGGTGAGAGAGGAGGGAACCCCTCAGAATATGGGTGAGAAGCTGGATGAACAGATGAATGAGAGTGAGCAAGTGGAAAATTTTAAACCCTTATAAAACGGTTCTATTACTAAATGGGAATGTTTTAAACTACTAAATTTTGCTGATACAAGTGCATCTGTTAAGTATTCCCCTTTCGGTTACCCAGAAATCTGCTGCAAGGGCAGGAATGAACCCTGTAAATCTTTTTAATTTATTTATTTTTAAATTTTAATTGTTGTTCAAGTACAGTTTTCTGTCTTTTACTCCCATCCCAGTCCACCCCACCCCAGTGCTCCCCACCTCCCTCCCATTTCCACCCCCCTTAGTTTTTGTCCCTGTGTCCTTCATACTTGTTCCTGTAATCCCTTCCCCTTTTCCCCCCTGAAATTCCCTCCCCTCTCCCCTCTGGTCATTGTCAGCCTGTTAATCTTGTTTCGGGGCTTGGCTCATTAGGCCGTGCTGCTTAATGTTTGGATCAGACAATGCACTTCAAGAGCAGCGACAGTGACGAAGAACTATCTGGGGCTCAGAGGTCCTCTGGCTACTGCTGTGCATCTATGGGCCTCTCTTTGGGACCTACTGATGCAGGATGCAAATGAGCTTTGTCTGGCTGTGCTTAAACGAGAAACGGGAACAGCATGAAGGCACCAGCGTGAAAGCTATTGCAACAGGAAACTCTGGAGAGATGAGAGGGCTGCAGTGGCGCAGTGTTCAGAGTGCTAAGTCATACCTCAGATCCTAGAATTGTGTTGCCTAACGTGCAATCCTATTTGACATCTGCCAGAAACCAAAAGTCATTGCTTGTGTAAGGCCAGAGGATCGTGGGAGACACAAAGCCCTCACAAAAGTGTTTTACGTTCTGAAGAGACTGATTTTCCATTTGGATTTTGCTGATGTTTATGTCATATGCCATTTGCCCATAAGTTTAGGGATACTCTGTAATTATCTCCCTCCAAAGACATAAATAAGATAGTATATAATTCACTTTAGTCACATATTATTAACTTTAAAATTAATTAATTTTTATAAACAGATGCTATCAGTAGTTTTCTTACTGATAATAAAGTAAATTAATGATATTCACAATAAAGTTAGCATTTACAAAGTGTCTAAGAGAGATGACAAAGGTCAGAACGAAGGGACCAGAAATATATTTACGTAAGTGAAATTTGAGTTCCTGCTTACTCTCAGGGTTGCTGTCTACGAGTTTTTCAGGTCTTTTAAGACAGTTATTCCCATTGTTTTAAAAGTTCTTTATCACATTCGTGTGAAAAAAGACTAATCTCACATAGAATAAAATTTAAAAATAAAATACAAAACCCAGTTTTTAGCATTAGTCTTTGAGACTAATACACTTGAGCATGTACAGGTTAGAGTAACTACTGTACAATGGAAGTGTTTATAATCATTTCATGTGATAAATGACTAACAAACCCAGGGATAATAACTTAGAGAAAATTTGAGAGACAGGATTTCCATGTTAAAATATTTGAGGAGTTATTCAGTAAAAGAGAAAGTATACTTCTATGGCACGGGTGACTGGAAATTAGAGCAGAGAAGCATTTGGCTAATATAACGATGTAAGTTCCTATGGCTGGTAGGAATTTTTAAGTCGTATACTAAGGTCTGAAAATTGTAATTTTATTTTTTCTATGTCTATCAGATTTTGTCCCACCCCTATTTGTAAGAAAAAAGTCTTTTTTTTTTTCTTGCAGAAGGTTTGTTCAACATTCCCCAGAAGGGAAGAGCTGTTCTTCCCAGAAGGACACCAAGCCATATACCAGGGCACGGAGCTGAGTTAGGGAGTCACAAGCTCGCTACGCACAAAGGGCAAACCACGCAAACCATGGGCAACAGCTTCTGGGGAGCCAGGTGGTCAGGGGCCAGGAAACACTTGGACTCATTCTTCCTTCTTCTCCAACTGCCCCTCTCCCTTGTCTCAGTTCAGATGATCATTATGTATTCAGAGGATGGGAGGAGACAGGGTAGTCACTTGAGTCACTTATTCATCCAGGTCCTTCTTGAAGAATTGACATGTTGGTGTCTTGTTTTATTTGAAGTTGTCCCCTTGGAGGCAATGGCAACTATAGACTGCATTTCTAGTGGCCCAAGTGGGTAAGTCATGGGGTGAGAGGTATGAGGGGAGACTCTATCATATAAGGCGACGATAGTTCACCTCTCTTCCACTTATTGAGGTTCAGTGTTGCTAAACATTGTCCTAAGCACCTTGCATGTAATCCTTATGATAACCCTATGAGGTCAATATCTTAACTGCATTTTATAGATGATGGAAATGAGGCTTACAAGATTAACATCTTCAATACCACAACTTTACAGAAGTAAAATTGAGATACAAAACTGTGAGTCCATATGTTTATTTCTATTATTTGAGGGCCACTGCTCTATACACTAGAAATACATAGGCTTTAAATCACTACGCTACCTTAGAATAGTTTGTGGTCAGAGTATAGAAAATTCTTCATCACCAGAGGCATTTAGGCAACAATAGAAGACCATTGGCCAGGATACATTCTACTGTACAGTAATCTGTAGCATTCATTACAAATAAAGAGAACATTAAAGTTTGAAAAAATAATCATTTAATCCAACCACTCCGTGAATCAGAAGCAGAATTCCCCCCTCTAATTCCATAAAATGATTATTAAACTTTGGGTTCACAGTAACATTTATGAAACTGCAGTGATACTAGGACTGCCACAGAAACCGGGCGTGTTTATGTTGTGACCGAGCCGAAAGCCACTGAAAAAGACACTTTTCAAGCTCCCATATGTGGAGTGTTGATGGTATCCTAGAGTTGTGTGACCTGCTGCACAATAACGTACCATCTTGTAAAAAGAAGAATCAATCAGAGTATACGAGCAATGGAGGCTGAGTGTGAGTAAGCCATGGCCAAACTGCCTGCTGGTTATGACAAGCCTAGCCTGATACTCTTTGGGGACATGCCAGGAAAGACTTGAGTCAGTTACGCAGTAATCACAAGTGACACGATACGCCACAGCCTCAGATAGGCCGTGGGAGCAATTCTGTTCGCCCCTCCTCTGCTCTGCCCTGCTATCTGCAGAAGTGAGTGACAGCGAAGTCACTGCATTTACTACGGTATTGCATAACGAGGTGAGAATGCACAGGAATGGCTGACACTGCTGCTCTCTGCCTTTATACCAGTGGATGTACTGTTTTATTAGCATGTAGAGCACTGTTGATTTTTTTAAAAAGGGCACTTTTAAAGATTACTGCACCATAACACATAAAACATAATAGCAAGCAAGGTCTCCCTCTCTTTCCCCATGATATTTTTAAGTGTGTCTGAGGGTACATTTAACATATAGTGTATAAAATGCACACATTCCGTACATAATAACTGCCATTAAATGTCATGAATAACATAGACAACAATACTTACCTTGTCTTCTCGTCTGGCTAAAATGTTTCTTCTGTTTTGCGTTCCTCAAATGTTAAAGTGAGCGTTGCATAGCTTCTACATGCAGATGACTCCCTAATGCACATCTTGAGCTTGAACCCTTCCCGGAATTCTACATTCCTGTACACAGCACCTGGCTGGCATCTCCTTTTGAACTTAGTTCTCATTCACTTTCTCAAACCTATTTCCCCCAGTATTTTCCTCAAGCTGTAAACCTAAGTATCCTCCTTGATTCCTCCATTCCCTACATCTAATCCATTCACAAATCAGTTGCCCTTTCAATATATCCTGAATCTGACCATGGCTTTCCCTGTCTACTTGCTCCCACTCTAGCAAAAGCTGCTATCATATTTTCTCCACATTTTAAAAATAACTTCAAAATTACTCTCCTACTTCTACTTTTGACCCCTGCCATTCTTTTTATTTTACAAACAACAAACGTTATTTATATATATACACATATGTAGTTTATATAAAGATATATTTATAGATACAAATATCTATATATTTAAATATGTATTTAAATATATATTTCTAGATATTATGTATCTAATAGATATTATAGATATATATCTATATAATATATAGATATACTTGTATCTATATACAAATATAGACATACAGTCTGTCCAGAAGCTATCCAGTCATTTAATATGAAAAATAGAGACATTTATTGAAGAAGATACAAAATACAAGAAACATTGTACACAGGAAAATGATGTCTCAGTCCCCTTCAATGTAGGCACCTTGGGACCTCACACGGTTCTCCCAATCACCATCAGCTACCCCATCATATTTTCCTGAATCTCATCGACAATCTGAAATCTCTTCCCTTTCAAAGGTGATTGTAGTTTTGGGGAAAGCCGGAAGTTGCAGGGCACCAAATATGGGCTGTAGGGGGACTGAATTACCTGGGTGATTTGATGTTTCACAAAAAAACTCTGCATAAGATATGATGCGTGAGCATGTATGTTGTCATGATGAAGCTGCCAATCACCAGTTGCCCATAGCTGCGGCCTTCTGAATCATCAAAAGAGTTTCCGAGGAGGAATGTTCAAGCTTAATGCAAAATCTAATGCAGATTTGTTACTCTACTCACTCATTTTGAATGTGACAGCCACATAGTACACACGCTCACTTAACAGAGTCTACCACCCACACTGACTAGTACAGTGAAGGCATCATGGTTCATGCATGTGCATTCCAGTCCACTCTCCTTGGCTGACAGGTTACATCAATATTGTGCAAACCATTCTCGTTATATTAACAATGGCTGGACTTTTGCACACACACCTTGTGCACACACACACACACCTCTTTGTGCATGCACACATGTGTGTGTGCATGCACACGCATACATGGTATCCATGTACACATATATCCGGTGTGGGCCCCACACATACATGGTATGCACATGTGTTGCCGCATACATACATGCATATATACATAGATGCATGTATGTGTGCACATGAGGTGTATCTGGGAAAAGTCAGCGATTGTTAATATAAAAACAATGGTTTGTGCAACATTGATGTAACCCGGCAGTCAAGGAGAGTGGACTGGAATGCATATGCATGAACAATGAAAACTTACATATTTAAGAAGGTGAGATACTCAAAGGAAGAAAGGAAAAAGAGCATACAAGTATATTATTGGGGGAAAGAGAATAATTTTGGCAAATGTGTTTCAGCACAATAAGAGATCTTGGCACATTGCAGTTAGCCTTAGTCTGAAGTGACGCTGTTGCAGCCCCAGCCTTGAGGAATCCCACATTGTTAGGCTATGGGCACACAGCCACTTTCTCCCAGATACTAGGCTCTCTCCTGCGTGTGATTTGGCTTTTTCTCCAGTGAGGATCACTGTCATGAATTTTCACTTGTTTTTAATAATTCCATCTCAATTTTATCTTGGGAATTGTACAGTGATAAAGTACTCCAAGAGATGGTACAGTTTTAATAACTTTGACCAAGGTGTTTGTTTGAGAGAATAATTATTTTCAATGAACTATACTTAACTCTTTCTGATTCTAGGGTTTTCAGTGTTGTACTCAACCAAAAACAGCATAATGGAACATATGGCTACAGATACCCCCACAGTGACACATAAGAATAAATTAATTTTAGCAGTTTATTTCATAATTGGTCTGAATAGGGTGGTATTATATACTACCTTTTTATTTAGAATCTTATGCCAAGCAGATATAACCCATTACTCAGTAGTTAAAAAAGTTTATTTGTTTAAGCAAAATTTACTTAAATTAGTTCAGGTTTACACAGTGCAGAAATCATAAGGTTATGAGTTGCTACATGCTTCTAAAGCCAGTTCCAAGAATCCACTTCAGACATTTCGGATATTTAGTTTACAAAATTTCAACATCCACTTTTAAGGGACATGTCTGTAGTGTAATATAAGACAACACTATATAACTGTGTTTCCTTTTCCAGAAGTTGAATATATAATAAACAGTAAGAAAGCAAATTAACATGCCAGGCAAATTCTATGTGCCAGGTGCACATATGAAAAAGGCTCTTTTAATTCAGTTTTGTAAATGCATTTTTAGTTCCCATCTGCCTTGTCCTGCATCCACTTGACTTCTCCACTTTCAACCATTTCATGGCTCCTTTTGATACAAGTTCACATTTACATTGTGATGTTTGACTAAACATGCAAAGATTTTATATTCTACAGATACAATTATAACTTGCTTTCACTACTAATTTTATATCAATCAATAAACATTAATTTCACATGAATGGCTACTGAACTCGGCAGACTTTTAAGTATAGTCTATAAGAAAATCTTATTTATAAGCATTAAAAAGCTAAACCAAAAGTAATTAGTAAAAGTCAAGAAGTTGGGAAGTGCTTAAGGTTTCAGAAAAAAAATCTCTTGCAAAATTAGTCCCTTACAATCTTTTAGAAGACAGGGTTTATTGTTTTACTTCTGTCATAATCTCTTTCCATAATATCTTTTGTTCACAAATTCAAATATAACTACTTTGAAACATCTGACATAAACATTTCTGGTTAATGAATTGCTCGCCGTATCTGGTTTACATTGATCCCTCAAAAATCTTTACAGTTAAATTAAAAAATACACAGACATAATTCTACATATATTCAAGATGCAAGGTGATAGGCAGCTTCAAAATAACATTTTCATTTTGAAGTGATTTGTATCAGTATCAGTTAATCCTATAAATGCTAATACTGTCATAAGTAGACTAATTGTTTCCAAGAGTGACTCCTGGGACATTGCCAGTCTCTGTTTCTTTTTTCATTGTTTGGCTCCTTTTCAGAGTTCATTATATAAGCTATGCTGAGACACTCACCCAATTAGTATCCTGATCACAGTACAATTTGCTTACTTCACTGAAAAATTTCCATATTACAGTTTCAAAGTTTTTGACTTTATTTTTTGCTTGTGGACTGTAGGAGAAACTGCAAGCTACAGGTTTTGAAACAAAAGTACACTCCTGTGCGCACCTTCCACACCATCCAGCCAGGATTAAAGGATAATGTCTCAGCGATTGTGTAAGTTCACATTCTCGGGTTCCATGCAACACTTTTAGAAAAGATTTCCTTTCTTCTTTGTTATTTCCCAAATAAAGGAATCCTGTTATAGAATCAGTTCCTATCGTGAATGGGCTGCTTCTATCATGAAATCACCCAGTCTTAGACCTGGATCCAGCCCAACATCGCACTCAACTCAAGAATTCATAATTTAACATAAGTTAGCACCTCAGTGGATGATAACCTCACCTTAGCATAAGTACTCTAGTGAGGGGAGATTACTTTTCATAAAACCTTGTTCCATTTATGGCATACTTACAAGAATCAGTGGTTTAAAAACAGGCTGATTACAATCCCAGCTCTAGCAACACGAGGCAGAACAGGCAGTTAGTGACTTCGTCGGAGCCATGGCTGCCTTGACTATTTCTGGCATGTAGGTGATCAAACAAACAGTTCATGACAAATTATGAAGACAAAACTAGTTAATGTAAAATATGCTCAATGATTGGTAGCCCCTCTCTTCTGTTAATCCCAAATCTACCTCTCTGTATCTAAATTAATTCATTCAATAAACCCATCTGTTTTGACAAGGAAAAAATCTGTCTTTTGTAAAGCCGAAATGTGACTCTCTGTAGTTAATTCATTTAGTACAGTTTTATGGTAACACTTTAAGGTACTGCACATAACATTGAACAAGGCAGAAGAGACCTTATTCTCAGGGAAATTATGTTCTAGGACTAAAAAACAGAATATGAACAATAAGTAAATAAAGAGAAAACAATAAGTAAATAGATAAGGATACACGTTATACAGAAATTTAAAATAGGGTATTACTTATTGGGTGGCTGCTTCAGGCAAGATGTCACTATGGACATGTCACTTAAGCTGAAATCTGGATAACAATTCTAATTATAATTTCCTAATTATAAACATGGCCCATGCTTAATACAGATAATTTAGAAAATTCAAGTGGGTATCATCCACAGTAGTGTGACTTTTCTTTTTTACAGACAAGTTACATTTCTTGAATAACTTAGCTTGGCTCTGAAGTAGTTTTGTATTTGCTGGTTGCCCACTTCATAAGCCTATCAGCATGTTCTCTAGAGTAGCCCAGAAAAAATTATTTTAAATTGTAGCAAGCCGTAAAAATATCTTCTTTTAGATTTTTCTTCCTCAAACTAAATATCATCAGTCCCTCTATTTTCATTATTTTTATTTTTATTTTTAATATAATTTATTGATTATGCCATTAAAATTTTCCCCCCTCTGCCCCCCTCCAACCAGCATCCCCCACTCCCTCAGGCAATCCTCACACCATTGTTGATGTCCATGAGTCATGCATGTGAGTTCTTTGGCTACTCTATTTCCCATACTGTACTTTACATCCCCATGGCTATTCTGTAACTACCTATTCGTCCTTCTTAATCCCCTCACCTGCAACCATCAAAACACTCTGTATCCATGATTCTGTCTCTGTTCTTCTTGTTTTCTTAGTTTGTTTGATTCAATTATTGATAGATATGTATTTATTGTCATTTTATTGTTCATAGTTTTGATCTTCTTTTTCTTAAATGTCACTTTAACATTTCATATAATGATGGTTTGGTGATGATGAACTCCTTTAGATTTTTCTTGTCTGGGAAGCTCTACCTTCCCTTTGATTTTAAATGAGAGCTTTGCTGGGTACAGCAATCTTGGCTGTAGGTCCCTGCTTTTCATGACTTTGAATATTTCTTGGCAATCCCTTCTAGCCTGCAAAGTATCTTTTGAGAAATCAGTTGACGGTCTTGTGGGAACTCCCCTGTAGGTAACTAACTTCTTTTCTCTTGCTATTTTTAAGGTTCTCTCTTTATGTTTAACCTTTGGCATTTTAATTATGATGTGTCTTGGAGTGGGCCTCTTTGCATCCATCTTGTTTGGGACTCTATGCTTCCTAGACTTGTATGTTTATTTCCTTCACCAAGTTTGGGAACTTTTCTTTCATTATATTTTTCAAATGATTTCTAATTTCTTGCTCCTCTTCTTCTTCTTCTGGCACCCCTATGTAAATGTTGGATCTCTTGAAGTTGTTCCAGAGGCTGCTTCCACTACCCTCATTTTTTGGATATTTTTTGTTGTTGTTCTGATTGTTGTTCTTTTCTTCCTTATGTTCCAAATCATTAATTTGATTTCCAGCTTCATCCACTCTACTGTTGCCTCCCTGTAAATTGTTATTTTAATTAGTGCATCCTTCATTTCCAACTAGATCTTTTTTATGCTGTTGAGGTCCTCATTAAATTCCTTGAGCATCCTTACAACTATTGTTTTCAACTCTGCATCTGGTAGGTTGTTTATCTCCATTTTGTTTAGTTCTTTTTCTGGAGTATTGTTCTGTCCTTTCATTTGGGCTATGTTTCTTTGTCTTCTCATTTTGGCAACCTCCCTGTGTTTGTTTCTGTGTGTTAGGTAGAGCTGATAGGACTCCATGTCTTGGTACTGTGGCCCAATGTAGTGGGTGTTTTATAGGGTCCAATAGCACAAGCACTCCTATGACCCAAGCTGAGTACTCGAGGTGCACCCTTTGTGTGGGGTGAGTACGCCTTCCTCTTGTAGTAGAGACTTGATTGCTGATGGCAGGACAATGGGTGGAATTTATACAGGCCAGTTAGCTGCAAGGACTTGTTGTGACCACTGACCACCAACCTCCATCCTCCATGGAGGATCAGGTGTGCAGGGGCAGTATGGTGGTTCTCCACTGTGGTCTATAGCTATCCACTGGTGCATAGGCCCTGGGGTTTCCCAGGTGGTTCAGGCCAAGGTCAGCCCCCAGTTGTGTCTTACCCAGGGCCATCCAGTAAGAGCTATAAAGCAATCTGAGATGACTGCTATTTGTGTTGGGCTTAGAGATCCCCAGGTGAAGCCAAGCTGTGAATCTAGGGTGGCTGCTGCTAGTGCTGGCCCTGGGGCTCACTGAGGCCAGCTGTTGCTTGTTTGAGAGGATTTAGGAAGTTGTGAAGCATGAGCCAAAACCAGCCATTCCATATGGAAAAGTCATGGTTAGCAGTTTGGGTGGGCCCATAAATTGAGTGGGATGGAGTTTCAGGGGATCTCCAGGGTATGGCAAATAGTGTTGACCAGGTTGATGGAGTCTCAGTTATGGCATCCACCTGCTCTGTGGCTCTGTCAGGGGAGGGCTCAGAAGAGGGACAATGCCCTCTGCCCACCTTTCTGTCTGGGAGAAAGCTGTCCCCCAGCACCCGCCTTGATTATAGACACTTCAGTTCCTCCTTGTCTGCCACTGGTGCCTTTCAAGCTGCTTCCCCGGTGCTGGAGCTCAGAGGGAGTGAGTCTGCCCAAGGCCATGTGAGGGTTCTTTAAGGGGAACTGCTTGGGACACCAGAAGTTTCTTCCACCAACTCAATCACCACTGGTTTTTACAGTCAGAAGTTGTGGGGACTTATCTTCCTAGTGTTAGAACCCTGGGCTGGAGGGCCTGGTTTGGGGCTGGGACTCCTTGCTCCTAAGATTTCCCTCCTGAAATTTTATCTATCACACTTGGATTGGGACCAGTCTGTTCAACATGTCCTCCCTTCCTACCAGTATGGACAGATGTGATTTCTTTAATTCTGCAGTTGTCATACTTCCATTTAACTAGATTTCTGATGGTTCCGAGTGACATTTATTCTGTATTTTAGTTGTAATTTTGATGTGGTTGCTCCAACTATTTTTTATATAACATGATTTGAACAAATCATTTCAACTGGGAAGATACCAGTTTTATCAATATTGTCTTTAAATGTGCCCTTAAATGAAAACAATATCTCTGGTGTAGCCCGAACCATGTGGAATAAACTGAGAGACTCTCTTCCCTTCGTATGACTTCGTACTTCACTAGTGTTACATAAACTTACATTATCATTTTTTTGTAATGACTCTAGCTCAATACTAAGTTGTCATCAACTAGTAACGCCTGCTCTTTTTCACAAGAACTCCCATTCGGACTCATTACTTCCTTCCTGTGCATGAGCAATTTTTATGTGCCAGAGCTTTGCCTTTACTGTTGCTGCAATTCATCTTGTTAATTCCAACCTAATTTTTCCAGGCAATGGAGAGTTTTTGAATTTTAGGTCTCTTCTCTACTATACCAACTGTTCTTTAATTTCCATGTCATTCATACATTTAGTCAATATGTTGATAGGTCTGTGAAATGGGCAGCCTGCAAGTACGAAACTATTTCAGAGCCGTGCTAAATTATTCAAGGGATGTAATTTTCCCATAAGAAAGAACAGCCACGCTACGAGGGTTGATATCAACTTGTGTTTTCTAAATTGTTTATGTTAAGCATGCGCTATTTTTATAATTTGAAAAAAGTTACAAAATACATATCACATAACTTCTTAAAATGATATGCCTTGATATTTTCATATGGAAAGTTGATGAGTGTTAAAGAATAAAGACAACGGTGGAACCCTATCTCTATCAGAGATTTCCCTCCAGGGTGATACAAGGCTGTTCTTTTATTATTAGGGTTGTTAATTTAAACCCACCCCTTCCTTGGCAACAGTGACATACTAATGGTTGTATTGATATAGTATGGGGGCAACATAACGATCCAGAAGAATGCAGGCTTTTGATTCCATATCCTCATATTTGTCATATTCTTTTTAAAAAAGGAGATTGTTTCATGGAATTCCTCCTTTTACTTCTTAGTTTAAAAAGCAGTTTGTCAAGAATTCATAGAACTAATAATTAAGTATTTGAGTCAGTCAAGCATAAAAAATAATATTCTTTTCTGCTGTAATGAATGTTTAAAAAACTAAAAATTTTAGAATTAAAACTTTGAAATTTGGCATAAAGTGAATACTCAGAGGACCAAGAATGCATTTCTGAGTGTGGGAAAGCATTTGCCTTTGAGAAAAATTTAGAATTAAAAAAACATTGTTTGCAGGATGTGGGCAGAGAATTAAGCCTTATTCAGAGAAATGGTTACATGATATAATTGTTTTTGATACAATATACACATAGAACACATTGACTTTGAGAAATTCAGTTCAATTTTAATTTTTATCTACTCCTTTATTTCCTCAGAGACCTGACCTTTGAATGATTTTTTTTTCAGTAAAATTAAACTAAAAACTTAATGATGTCTCTCTCTTTTTAAAAAAATTTCCAGTAACACAAGCAATAGCAGGGACCCTCATCTGAAGAGCATACTCCCCTTTCCTCATTCTCTGAGGTCACTTCTCAGCTCAGGGCAAGAGCGGAGGTGGCACATGACGTGTGGAGCTGTTAAAAAGGCCCAGGGCTGGAAAGAGGGAAGGACTTGGGAAGAGGAATTATTTTTTTGCTTGATAAAACATGGCAATGTGTTTCTAACCAGTTTTCCTTGGAAAGAATGCAGATGGTCTTGATGAAAACCTTTTCTTTTTTTTTACATCATGTCAAACCTAAGAGAGAAAAAGGTCATTCTGAATCTTACCACTTAAGATGGAAGGAAGTTGGAGAAAGTCCTGAGCAGGGACTATCCCTCCATAGTTAGTAGCCTAACTGTTGAAGTACAGATGAATAACTTCTAATCCCCAAATATTAGAGAATCAAAGATTAGTAAAGCATGGGTCTTGCTCTCAAAGAGCTTATAATCAAGTAGGAAAGAGATACATTTAGTTGCCGCTTGAAGGTAAGCACAATAAACGTATGCTCAGGTTACTCTATGGTCACAGAGGGGAAACCTTTGACCCAGCCCACAGAGATTTGTAGAGGTACCCTCTGAGACCAGACAATATACTCCTCAGAGCAGCAAGTTCATCTCTGCTGTCCTAGCATCTACCCCACAGTAGGTGCTTGATAAGTACTTGCTGGACTGAAATGGGTGTATTTAGTTGACATTTACAGCTTTCGTGCAAGACCGAAAGGAACTAATTAAAGTGTGTATATTCCCATTAACCCTTTTAAGAATTCAAGTATATCTTGCTTCTTTTCTTCACAATACTTGGCACACCCAATATTGTATACATACTGTGTTTATTGTCTGTTATCCCATAACCCTCATGAATGTGAGCTCCTTGGGGATGGGACTTGTATTTCCATTGCTTATAAATGTGGCTGGCATTTAGTATACTGAATAAATATTTGCTGAAAGAGTGTGTACTCCAACACTAGTTAAACTGCTGAAATAGACATTTAAAAAGAAAACTCAGGAGCTTTGTTGTGGCATGGCATGTACGAGGGGGCCACTGCCCAGACCACCCAGCTGGCTGTGGGCAGATTAAGAGACTTCTGGTCAAAACGAAGGTGTAGGTAAACACACTTTGCCTCCACACACAGCTACTGCAAGAATTACAGCTAAACTACAAAACAAACATCACCCAGATTCGTCAAAAAATTGACCTGTATGGAAGTCTGACAACCACAGATTTAAAGAAGCCACGTTCATCCAGACAGGTACCTTTTCTACAATAGGTCACTTTACTAAGAAGAGTCAAAGTGGCTCTACCTAATACACAGAAACAAATACAGGGAGGCTGCCAAAGGGAGGAAACAAAGAACTATGGCCCAAATGAAAGAACAGGAAAAAAAAAAACATAGGAAAAGAACTAAATGAAATGGAGAGAAGCAACCTATCGGATGCAGAGTTCAAAACACTAGTTACTGGGATAGTCAAACAACTCACTGGGTACTGCCAGACCCAGGCAGAAATGAAGGTTGGATCTAGTGAAACAAAGAAACATCTATAGGGAACCAACAGTGGAGAAGATGAAGCCAAGATTCAAATGAACAATTTGGAACATAAGGAAGAAAAATTCCATTCAACCAGAACAGCAAGAAGAAAAAAGATTTTTTTGTTTTTTAAAAATATTTTATTGACTATGCCATTACAGCTGTCACATTCCCCCCCTTCATTCCCCTCCACCCTGCACACCCCCTCCCACCCACACTCCCCCTCTTTAGTTCATGTCCATGTATCATAAGTTCTTTAGCTTCTACATTTCCCACACTACTCTTGCCCTCTCCCTGTCTATTTTCTCCCCACTGTCTATGCTACTTATTCTCTGTACCTTCTCCCCACCCTCTCCTCCCACTCCCCTGTT
>PVKM010031506.1:0-16798 GCA_004027735.1 Carollia perspicillata | reverse complement strand
TGGCATCCCAAGGAAGGAAGAGACGATGACTCAAGCTGCTGGTTCCAGAAGCCCTGCTTTAATGGATCCAGGAAAATATCTGACCGCTGGAGTCTAACTTTGTCCTAAACAGAAGGACTCATTCATTTCCACTTAGGAATCATACCTTTCTCAGGGAAAAACACCAGGTAATCAGCCCTCTGCCCTACTCCCTGGCACCCTATTCACAACCATGTGTCTGGGGAGAATCATTTTCCTTTATTCTTACAGAACTTCCTTCATAAGTTACTGCTGGCAACTCTATTCATGCTAATTGGCTGATCTTATTAGGTTTATTTCATCTAGTTGTAAATTTTAGAGAAGTTGTTCCCAGGCCAACTTAAAAGTAGAATTCACAGAACAAGCTGAGTGGAAATCAGGTTTGGATGACCTCCATAGAGCAGGTCAAGCCAATTCCCGTGGGGTCTGAACACGAGTTCCCAGGGAGGTGAGTCCAAGTCGAATGAATGACAGACCTGGAAGTCTCAGGGAGACAATTTAGTCCAATCACTTCACTTTACGACTGAGGGACCCCAGGGCCCATCAAGGTGAATTAACCTGCCTTCTTACACATCTATTTACAGGTCACCTGTGAAAGTGAAAAGGATTTGGCCACACTCTTGGCTACAGGGGAAATCCCTCTGGGGACAACTTGAATAGAGTTGTCATAAGAAAAGGCCTGTCTGTTTTTCTCAAGTTCATCTTTCTTTTCACCTCCTAACATTTTTTTTCATGGAGTAATGTTATATCCCTAAAGAAAACACATGGAAATCCAGCTGCCCGAGATTATTTCAGATATTCCAAAAAGTGTACAAAGTAGCTGACATAATTTTGGTAGGTGCCGCAGACCAGCTGTTGCAAAGGACGAAGTTCCCCAAACATATGGACTGATCTGTGTCCTAGGTTCTAGTCATAAATTGCCCATTAGCTATAAACCTGTATGCTCTGAGTCTGGAATATTCTCTGATCTCCCATCTGTCTCTGGCACTTTAACAGTAGTTAGGGAAAGTTCTGTGAGGTGGTGATGGGAGGGAGGATTGTTTAATGGGGTATTTGGGAAGGAATCTTTCTTGTCATATTTATGACAACTCTCTCAAGTGATATTATTTTCTCTATGTACTGGCCTCAAATTCAGGAGAAGTGAAGGTCAAGATTATCTTTTCTTTCTCCTTTCCTTTCTCCCTCCTTCCCCCTTCTCTCCTTCCTTCCTCTCTCCCTTACCCTTGCCCTCTTCTTTGCCCTTCTTGTCTTCATTGTTCTCTTCTTTTCCTCCTCCTTCACACCTCAAAGCCCAGCTGTGCTATTTGATAAACAGTTGCCCACAGTAAATGCCTGTGGAAGGGCTACTAGCAGCTGGACTCCTATGTGTTTACTAAGAGTGCGTGCTCCCTCATATCACTCACCCTTCATATAGATACCGTGAATATTTGTGTTGTAACATAAAAACAGCAAAACTCCTTGTTTTACAGAATCAAGACCAGGAAGTTTTAGTACAGAACTTCTGTCATGAGAAATTTCTGTCTTGTGCTCAGAGCTATCACCTTACATTTAAGTGATATCAAAGTAGCAGTCTGGGGGTACTAAACCAGTGGATGATTGATGATGATTGATTGATTGGCCTCACAACCAATTATTTAAAATTGTATAAACACAGGGAGTCCAAGGATCACCTGGACTTCCTGGACAATATCAATGTATTTATCTGCATCTGATGAAACTTTTGTCAGTTCTTCAAAAAGTATACATTTATAATTGTATTATGATAATTACTTACTGGCTGCAATGGGTTGAAATCATTTACATTTCAATTAAATGATTTGGAAAACAAATGAGAAGTCATCATCTTCCCTATCAAACCTGTTCCTCCTACAGACCACATTGTTATCAGTGGCTACACCACCTCCCTGGCATCTCAGGCCAGAAATTTGGAAATCGTTCTAGACAACTCTCAGCCCTCCCGCTTCACATTCAACTCATCACCAAGTCCTGTGAATTTCACTTCCACAATAAATTTTGGCTCTGCCTGTTTTGCTTCTCATCCCCATTTACCCCAGTCTTCCCAAGTCGCCTTCATTTCTTCGCTGGACCATTCATTCATAACTTCTCACCTGGTCTCTCTTCTTCCACATTGGACTCTCTCCACTCTATTCTGCTTATAGTGACCTTTCAAAGAAGCGAATATGAGCAAGTCATGCTATTGTCCAAAATTCCTTAACATGGGTCAACACCTCCTGCCGCTTTTTCCTTAGCTCCCTAAACTCTGTCTTCTTCTTTTTGGCATGTAATACCACCTGGGAGGTTTCCTCCTTTCCCCTCTACCTGCCCCGTCCCCAGACATTGATCACAGAACGTCAATTCTCGGAACAGATTTTTACCCAGACTAATGTAGTTCCCACTGTTATTCTCACACTTACAACTGCTTCTGCCTTTTCAAAATCCTTGCTGCAATTGTGATTTTAAATATTTATTATAGTATAATAATCTATTAATGTGCTATATAAATGCCTCAATTCTGCAGAATATAAGTTCTATGAGGACAGTATATCCTGGCTCAGTGCAGGCATATGATACACATTCAAAAAATACTCACGAATGAATGGATCATCATTGTAATGCATTTGTTCTTTGCATATTTTATTTAGTTTAAAGGGCATGAGTGTTCTAATTCCCTTACATTTACTTACCTACTGACCGGATGATTTTATCCTGCTTTTACAGAGAGTAAAGCAGGTTAAAGAAGAAAAGTAAGTTAGAAAGGGTAGTTTAAGTTCCTCAAGTTCAGAGCTGCCTAATATCAATAAAAATAATTCTATAAAAATAATAGTAACAATGAACATTTATTGCTCTTATAATGTGCTAGGAGTGTTCCAACTGTATTAACTCATTTAGTTCCTATCACAAGTCTGAGGTAGGTAATAGTATTACCTCTCTTTTTAAGGACATAGAGGTTAGGTACCTTGCCCAAGGTATCAAACATACAACACATTATATATTACATGTTTTTATATAATAAGTGTGTATTCATGTTGGTGTTCTCGCTGAAATACTGTTCTACGATATTGAGCTTTACCCAATCAGGATTCCCATACTGGGGAATATTGCAGGTGGGAGAAAGGTTTTTGGTTCCTCTTGGTCACTATTCTCTTTCTTCTCTCTGTATGCCCTGCCGCTGCTCTCCCCACCTTCCATCTTTCCTTCCCTTCTCTTGTTCCTCACTTTCCCCCTAGCAGTTTGGTAGTAAAATCTCTGATGAAGCCACTTTTCTACCAGGTGATCAGAGACAAGACCAGTGTTCCCACATTCCAAAGGGTAGGTAAAAATGTGTGTGGAGAGCGGGCAATGCTGCCAGAACAATGACTCACTCTGAACATGTAGCTGGTTCAATAATAAGTCACTACCCTGGCAAGAGCAAAGCCTCCCACCCCATGGAAAATAAGGGGGCTAGCCCACAGCACTCCTGTGATTTGGGAGAAGCTTTCCATGACACATGGGAAGGCCATGCCTATCATAAACCTTATCCTGGCTGTTTATTCCATGGGTATGAAAGGTGATTTTCAAAAAGCTGTAGGCACAAAATGAGTTCTTGACATGTAATGCCATATGTATTTATAGCAAGCACATACAGTCAACTCTATACTATTCAGCAATTAGTTTCATAAGTGTCAGAGTATGTGGTCCCCTTGCTTATTGCAGTGGTTTGTTTACTTGTTTGTTTTTTGGTCCATATAGAGGATTATGGTGGAATTGGACTGGGCTGCTCCCTGCCTCACTTCCTTCCAAACCCAGCCTAGACTGCATGGAAATGACTCCATGCCACCTCCAGACCAGTCCCACAGCCAGCATCCTTCACTGGTGGAACACTGCTGCAGGGAGTGGGAGGGGGGAATCAGCCCCTTCAGACCTGGGCTGTCACAGACTTAGGATGTTAAAGTTCACCTGGTCTTTAAGATTGCCTCACATTATTTTGCTCACCCTTAGCTGCCTTCTCCATTCTCCTCAGCAGCTATTCCAAACCTCTTCACTAAGTTTTTTCAGCCCCCTTACTCTAAGATTAAGCCAGTAGTTGTCAATCTTGGCAACTCATTAGAATCACCTCAGGACCTTTAAAAAGTTCCAGTGCCTAGGCTGCATCCCAGACCAATTATATTAGATTCTCCAGTAAGTGGATCCAAGTTTTTTCATAAAGCTCCCCAGGTGATTCCTGCATAAAGCCAAGGGTTAGAACCATCGCACTTAAGCTAATAACTTGACTCCTATTTCATCAGAAAATGGGGAGAGTTAAAGCACAAAGATCTCAAATTCCTACCCACCCACAAGCTTTTCTCCATGCACACTTGCCCTATCGTCCTTCCCTCCAGGCTCAGGGCTTGAGGCATCCCTCTCTTTTGGGACAACGTATCGAACTCTGCCCCTCATACCTATGTTTCCCAAGGTCTTCTAAGACCTGCTTTTATTTCTAATCTCTATTGGATCCTTCCCTTCAAATTATAAGCAAGGTTAAGACTCCTCCATCTTCGAAAAGGGTCCCTGGAGCTTGTCTTCTCTGCTTCCAGACTCATACGCATCCACTCTCCACTTAGTTCTTTGTATTCTGGTAATATTTTCCCTGAACACCAAGCTTTCTTACCTTCATGAACTCTTACTGATTTTTCGTAATTGGGCCCATTTGCTACACCCTCCATGATATGTTCCCAATTCACGGACTGGACCAAAACTCATATATAGCATTTAGTATATTCGATTGATATTCTCTATTTGTTTTTCATTTCTCTCAAATTTAAACTCCTCAAGAGCAGGAACTATGTCATTTTCATCTTTTTAACATTAATGCCTGTCTTTCTGTAGGCTTTCACCTGTGCTTGTTGAACTGAATTGCAAAGCAGTTTTCCACCCAGCTTCTTGGGCAGAATGATGTGGTCTAACTTGCTGTAGGTGAATTTCATTTAACCAGTGCCCCATGCTTTTATTCCCATGAATAATTGCCATAGAGAGTATTTGGGGGCAATTACTGGGACATTCTTTTGGATTTTATGTTATGCCACAGAGTAATGTCATGTTAATTTGTTTAGGATACATTTTTAAACAAATCCCATACAGGAATCTTCTCATCAGCATTTCCATAATTTCCAAGGCTACTGCCCCAACAATAACAATCGTTACTAATCCAAACAACCAATCATGTGGCTTGTACTTCATATACCATTTTAGAAGTTAAAATTAATACCCCATGCAGCCCACTTTATTTTAGAATCCAGCACCATTTTTTTTTTCCCAGAGGCACAGATGCCTCAACTCTTCAAAGCAGCTAGAAGAAGCTGGGCCACTACACTGAGCAGCAGCAGCTTACTCAAGTTTTTCTGTATCCTTCTATTTTCTCTTAAACTTTCCTTCAGAAGTACAGGTTACTCTTCATACTCCCAATGCTAAGCTCCCTTAAGAGAGTTCAGCCAAATCCCTACCCTACCTGATTAATTAACTGATAACTCTAAGAAACTCCTCAGCAGTATGGCCCTTCCTTCTGCCAAATTTTGTGTAATTCATAGACTGCATGTATTCGTAAACATAGGAAAACACCTGTGAGCCATTAACCGAATACCCTTGATTTAGAGGCCTTGGAATACGCTGAGGGCCCTTAGACCGTTGGCACAGGTCTGTAATTAAGTGATACCACAACCCAATCATCCCCACGGCCAATTACAGGAAGGGTCATTCTTTCAAATACAACATGATTCTGCCTCTAAAAATAATTCTGTCTGAGATTCAGAAAGAAGTATCCTTTATAAGGGTGATGCTTTAAAGCAACAGCACATAGGCATTTGAAAAGGGAGTAGTGCCTCAGGCCATGTCTTTGAAATAGGTATGTAACCATGACTGGGGAGAAGGAAGCCACCAAAACCAATTCAAAAAAATTGTAAATAAATAAATAAATAAATAAATATTTTTTTAAGAAAAGAAATAAAAAAGTTCACTAAATTAATAACTGTGTTTAAAATTATCCACCTGGAAAATATTGTATAGAACTCTTCGTTTCTGTCTGGCCTAGAAACAATACCCACAGAGTTAATAAGCCAAGTCTGCGACCAACAGAGAATGCAAAAATCCATCTCTTAGAGTAGACAGCCTACTGTAGAATTATAAAACAAGATTATTTAATTCTTTCTTCTATTTGCAAAAATAAATTCCTATCACTCTGCGGTGTATATTACTTCATATCCTATGTGACTAGAATATTTAAAATTAAACCTTATAATATTGAAGAAAGCCATCTATTTTCAGAATCAATCTCAAAAACCCAAAGACCCTAAAAACAAGAGTTTTTAACCAAGTCTATATGCTTTGGGAGCTATGAGCATCCCCAGAAATTCTCAGGAAATTTTATGTGGATGCACGTTTTTCGGGGCAGGGGAGTGAGAGGCATCTATGGCCACACAGTCTAATGCGCTATATATGTTGTTGTAAGTGTAAAATTCCCCCTGGAGTTTGAAGACTTAGAGCGATTAGAAGAATGAAAAATGCTGCATTTATAATTATTATATTGATTAATATTGACATGGTAATATTTTATATGTACTAGACTAAGCAAAATATATGATTAAAATCAATCGTCCCTAGCTTCTTTTTATTTATTTTTTAAATATTGCTCCTAGAAAAGCTAAAACTACAGTATAGGTCTATTAGATGGAACTGTGTCTGTAGCTCTCTTCTCACCAGTTTTTCAAAGGGCTCTTTTTCTCAGGGCAAAGAGGGGCTTGCTCATCTCTCACACTTTCAGATTCTGTCTCCGAGGGCCTTGGATAGAAGCCAGCACCAGGGGCTCTGATACAGGTAAGGCTGTCCTTGGCTGGCATTTGGAGACATGCTGCCATGGAAACCTCTAATATTCCTCGTGTTTTCAGAGACACGCAGTGACCCACCTTCACCCCTGACCCACGTTCTGCAATCTCTCTCCTCCCAGCCTCAGAGGTCCACGTATCCAAGTGTCCGCACTCTCTTCCTGGATGCTCCATCTAAACCCCAAGTGTATTAGCACTTCTTACGCCAATCCTGCTCCTCCTGCATGTTCTGTCTGGGTCACGATCATGTTTGAATTCATCTGCTCCTCATTCCCCGCCCATGCCAGCACACACCAACAGTCATCAAGGCCTATCAGTCTTTCTGATATGCCCTTTTCTGTTTCTTTGTTGCCACTGCCTGGATTATTGTCATAACCTCTCACCTTACCCCCCTTCCTCCAGATCATCTTCCTCTCTGCTGTTAGAGTTATTTTCAAAATCCAAATCTGATTATATTACTCTCTGGTTCAAAGCTTATATCATAAAATCTCATTATAGCCCAAAGGGTCCTCCCTCAACTGCCTGGGTGCAGGTTTCATCTCCACTATACTCCCTGCAACCCCATACGCCTCAGCCACACTGGACATACAGTCTTCTTTCTTCTTCTTTCTTACCTCCAAGTCTTTTTTTATTTTTATTTTTAGAGAGAGGGGACAGGAAGGAGAAAGAGAGGGAGAGAAACATCAATGTGTGGTTGCCTCTTGTGTGCCCACTACTGGTGACCTGCCCAGCAACCCAGGCATGTGCCCTGACTGGGAATCGAACCGTGACCCTTTGATTCACAGCCTGCGCTCAATCCACTGAACTACACCAGCCAGGGCATTACCTCCAAGTCTTTACATATGGGCTTCCCTCTGCCTGAGTGCCTTTTTCTCCCCTCCCTCTCAAGACCCACATTATCACCATCTGTACTATGTCCACTTTTGCACTTTCATAGCACTTTGTGTATATCTGCATTATGGCACATATCACACTTTATTGAATTATTTGACTGTCCTGTCCTTTGAGTTTTTCAGTTATTGTCCTGGTTGCCTGGTACAATAGAACCTTACTTGAAATCCAGAGAAATTCTAAGAAATTTTCCAAAACGTACAGTTCTCTAACCTCACAAGTTAGAGTTTGAAGGCTTCTTAGAGATCTTCTAGACCAGCAGTCCCCAACCTTTTTGGCACAAGGGACTAGTTTTGTGGAAGACAATTTTTCCAGGGGCTGGGGTCAGGGGATGATTTCAGCACATTCTATTCAAGCTCACCTCCTGCTGTGCGGTCCCATTCCTAACAGAGCGAGACCGGTATTGGTCTGTGGCCCTGGAGGTTGGGGCCCTCTGTTCTAGACTACTCCTTAATTCCTTGATGAGCAAATCAAGACCTTTAGAGGTTACACAAGTTATCACAGGTTGAGTGCCTGCTATCTCATTTCATTTCCATGATGACCTATGAAGTAGGCATTTTTACTGATACCCATTTTACAAAAGAAGACTGAGGCCTCAGAGAATTAAGCAATGTGCCCAAGGTCACATAGTTCATTACCTGGCAAGTTTAGACAAGAATTCCCGTCTCCTTGTACTTGGCCTACCCATCTTTCTCTTGTCTCCCATGACTACTTACAATCTGAGGTGCTCCCTGAGTTACTTAACATACACAAAGGTGACTTTTTTTTACCTTAAATAATTTTTTCAATTACAGTTGACATAGAATATTATATTAATTTCAGGTGTACAACCCAGTGAACAGACATTATATAACTCACTAAGTGATCATCCAGATAAGTCTAGTACTCCCACATATAGAGTCAATAATATTATAATAACTATCTAAGGTCATTACAATATTATTGACCATATACCCTATGCCAGAGGTGTCAAACTCATTTTCACCGGGGGCCACATCAGCCTCACGGTTGCCTACCAAGGGTCAAAGGTAATTTTAGGACTGTATAAATGTAACCACTCCTTAACTAGGGGCAAGGAGCTCAGCACTGCTGCTGGGTAGAAACAAGGTGGAGGGCTGGATTCGGCCCACAGGCCTAGTGTTTGCCTCCTGTGTCCTGATTTCTAAGTCACACTAAAGACTAAGACAGAATCTATAGGAGGGAGACCCATGAATCAGTCTTTTACAACACTGCCCTCATGATTCCAATGTGCTCAAAAGCCACAAATGAAGGAACTGAGACCCTGCCACAAACTGATTAGATGTTTATGCAGCCTTTCTCTCTAGTGCTGGAGTTGTTTTTACGAAGTCATTGCATAAATGTCTATGAGAAAGTCTCATCAAATAAGACAAAGCAAAGGAAAAACAGAACAACAGCAACGAAAACAAAATAAGATCCAACAATGCTTTTAAGAAAATTTAAATTAAAAAATTTCTATAAATTTTCCATTTGCTTTTTCCTTTCTGCCCCTCCCTGACCTCCTTCTCCATCCCCCCCCCCAAATATTCCTGGCTGTGATATTCTCTGGAGATGCTCAGAGACCACAACAAGTGGGTTTCTTATATCACAGAGTGAAAAAGCAATAGAAAGAATACTAGATTTCTTCCCAATAATTTTATTTGTCTTGGCACATTCTCCTACTTTCAAGCCCTACATTTAGTTTCTCTTGTATGCCTGTATTTAAGCAGGTCCATGGATTTCGAAACCCTGGCTCTATCACAATGTCACAACCATAAGTTGACAGAAAAGCCAAAGCCATAGCCATGCATTGTTTTTCCTAATTTTCTTTCCAATGAATTAAGCACTTCATTAAAGGGTAAGGGAGCCAAATACATGCTGATGGAAGATGGTTTGACTTCGGGTGGTGGGAACGCAATGCATTATGTACTGTAGAAATATATACATCAAATCTACATAATCTTATTAACCAAGGTCACCCCAATACATTTAACTTAAAAAAAGAATTAACCACTTGAAAAATAGACACCTGAGTTAACTTGGAGGCCTTTGGTCTCCTAGTCCTGCAGAACATCTAACCATTTTCAAGCCTGGGACCAGGAGGAGTTACACTTTTTCAAAAGTAGGACTTGACACTTGTTTCCCTTTTTTACATAAACTAGGCTCACAGCACATACTCTGAATATTTTGACCTTTGGACATAATGTTATAGTGGAACACTGGGCACAAGGCATTACACCTGATTAATTAAAAGTGATTTTTAAATTCTTTCATCTTTAATCCTCGCTTCAGGGACTTTAGCCATTCTGTTTCTAATTTCTTTCAATATTTAACCCCAATTTAATATTTGTTTTAAATTTTACAATATTTTATTTGATTATTTTTAATTATAGTTAAACAATATTATAGTTTCAGGTATACAACATGGTGATTCAACATTTATGTATCTTGAAAGTGATCACCACAATTAGTGTAATAACTTAACATTTATTTTGAAAGTTTACATTTTAAACTTTTTACTCTCAGTACAGAAAATTTAAGCAGGTGTGCTGCTAGTAATTGCCAACTAGTATAAGCACTGACCTCTTTTTCCTCTTGACAGCTACTTCAGATTAAAGAGTTAAAAAAGATGGTACATAAAAAGAGAATGGGAAAAGGGGCTATCAGCTTAAGAGAGATTCTGAAATTTACAGAAGACAGAAAGTGGTTAGAGAAAGAGTGACCTGGAGAAGGGGAGGCTGGGTCATTTGTGCACTGACACCCTTGCCCCTGGGCCTCTAGGTGGGGGGCCACCCTGGGACTGAGCCTGTGTGCAGGCCACAGAGCGTGTGACTGCCAACCTGGGACGTGTCAGGGTGTGCACAGCACTGTCTGCCTCCACTGCCATTGAGATCCGGGGTGGCCTGTGGGGACGTGAAGGTGGCACCAGAGGTGACGCTACAGCCACATACATCAGGACGTGGAAGAGCAAGAACTCAGGTCTCCATCCGAATATGACATTCCTGCTTAAAACTTTCAGGAGCTTCTCCACCGCCTTGCTCCACTCCAGTGGAGCTCCAGGAAGAGGAATGGGCTTCAGATCCTTTAAGCCTGAAAACTTTGCATGTTTGTGCATTCCAGGGGTTGAGGGTGAGAAGGGCCATCACGTTCATCATATTTTCAAAAGGGTCCGTGTTAAGTGTTTAAGAATCGCAAACATAAAGTCTTAATCCTCAACATGACAGGTAAGGCCCTGTGCCATCCAGACTAATCCACCTCTCTGGAGCCCCACCTCCCGCCAGCACCCTCTCCCCAACCTCCCTGCTCAGCCAACTCTAACTCTAAGTTCCAGTCACAGAACTCCTCACCAGTCTCAAACAGGCCGTAAGCCCTTTAATACCTCTTTGATTTAATACACGCCTTTCTCTCTGCCAGGAATGCATTCCCTTTGCCACGTCCTTGGCCCCTTCTCTGCCTGGGAAATTACCTCTTATCCTGAAAGACTCAGTCATAAAGTAACCTTTTCCATGGTGCCATTTCCCCCTTCTTCTTCCCCATTGCTTCCTCAGTGGTTTCCTGATCACTCCATACATCAGCGTTAGTGGAGCTTATTCCTTGGTGTTGTCATTCATCGTTCATGTGCTGGTCTCTTCCATGCATCAGTGAAATCTTGAAAGTTCAGCCCATGCCCCTCACCACCCCAAACCATAACCTGTAATAGTAGATAACAACAATACTGATGTCACGAGTGAGGGGATGAATGACTGTTTACTAGCTTGGCCAGTTGTCCCTAGATCTTACAGTGAATCTGCCCTTGAGAGGCTGGGATGTTCATATGTAGGTTTCCTGCTCAGGTTGTTACAAACTGTCCTGGTCCAAACGTAGCTTTCCTGGCTGATTTCTATATAGTTTTTAAGAACCACTATAAAAAAAAGAAGAAGAATCAGAATAAGAAAGGTGGCTTGGAAATTAAAAATGTAATTGATGACATTAAAAAATCAATAGGAGGTTTGGAAGAGAGAGTTAGAGAAATCTAGAAAATAGAGAAACCACTGCCAGGCTGGTGTGCATGTCCCTCAAGGCATCCTGGACACGCCATCTCACCAGCGTACATCTTTGTCACCCTGCATTGTAATAGCCAGGTCACCAGTCTCTGACCCCCAACGGGCTGGGCTCCTTCAGAGATGGGACTGTGTCTCTTTCTACCCCATCACCTGTCACAGTGCTTGGCACAGGCACTGGCATGCATCTGTAGTGAAAGAATGAATGATGAATACATGAAGGGCTGAAGGTAAGCTTCACTTGAGCTTGGGGTAAAGAGGAATCTCTGTAATAACTAGCTCTGAGCTTTGTTGAAAAGGGGGGTGAGGGCAAATCCCAGGGAGCACCTGTTTGGGAAGAGACAGGCCGGGGGCAGCAGGCAGGTCCCTATCTATTGCAAGCTTGCCTGAGCAGGGAAAGGGTGGCTCTCTGGGTAGGTAGACACGAGGGGGTGGAGCCACGAAGAAGAATTCTTGGAGAAGGAAGCGGGGAGAAAGCTCACCCAGAAGTTAATATTTCTTCAGGAATTACTACACGCCAGGCACCATGTGAAGGACTTTTCATGTATTCTCTCACTTGGACTTAACAAACATCCCATAAAATAGCTATAATTTTTACTACATCTATTTTCTAGATCAGTAGAGTAAGGTACACAGATAATAAGTATCTGAACCAAAGTTCCAGAGATAGTAAGTGACGGAACCAGGATATGAGAAAAAAGTCTGATCACATCTGTGCTGTTTTAGTCACTGGGCAAAGGTTCCCACGTTCCTGGGTTGGCCCCGCTGGGAGCCTGGCGAGCTTTGTGCACATCAAGCTCTTGGACCTGTCTGAGGATCGTGACCAACCCCTTCCCCAGGTTACCGCAGTCCCCGTTTCCCAGAAAACACTGTGTGGGAGAGAGTAAATAGCTGGGTTTGGGGCATAATGGCTTTCCTCTGTTTTGTGTTACTGGATGTGATGCACAGAAAAATGCTCAGAACCTCAAATAATTACAGTAAGACGACTCTGCTTCCTTCACGCGGCCACAGCAGACAGGCGGGAGCCCAGAGACACTGCCGAGTGAGTGCTGTAACTGTAAGAGGGGGAAAGGCAGGAGACTGTGACCAGGAATCCCACGGAACCGCAAGCACAGCGTGGCGCTTGGCAGAAATGGGAAAAGGCCTCCCTTGAAGGTCACTGACTTGTTTCTTATCAAAATCACTTAATAAGGAGACCATGAAGACCATGGGAGACCATATGATGAAGAGGGGAACACGGCAAGTTGTAAGACAATTCATATAGTAAATCTGTCGGGAAAAAATTCCACCAGACCGTCTACAGTCTGGAAGAGCATACATGCCCTGCTAACAGAGGTCGTCTCTGATGGCCAGGCCATGTGCGGGGGAGGCGCTGGCTTAGCCCATGTTTTTCACAATACTATGATAGCCGTCTATTATCAGGTAATAAAAAAGAGTAGAACAAATAAAAATGAATAGGTTTAAAAGCAAAATGAAAGAGGAACTCTGTTGTCTCTCTGTCAGGATTAGAATCAGCCCTTCCGTGATTATGCCAATTCCTTCTCTGGTCCTTATGACCACGCCGCCGTTGTTCCCCCTCCCCCACCTGAAATCGAATGCATAGCACACCTCCCACCACAAGGCACCTACAAGACATTGATAGTTTCATCAGTTGTTTTGAGCCAGGAGAGACAAGCGACGATTTGGTCCAACAATTTTATAGATGAAGAAAGGGAAATCATTCCATTCCTTTGTCCTCCCCAATTCCTCCAACGGCAGCCTCCCTGGTTTTCATCACTCCTTCCAGAGACTCAATCCTAGAGCTGTTGGCACAGGAATAAGTCATGGACCGAGCCCAGGAGAGCCAGGGTCACCTAGATGTTAGCTGAGGACCAGCATATCATTAGGGCGTAGTCAGGAGAAGAGGGCTGGGCACTAGAGATGGTTCTTTGGAAAGGGTCTGCACAGTGCCCAGCTAGTGTGTGCATGTGTGTTTGTATGTGTGTATGTGTATGTTTTATGTGTATGTGTATAAGGCTGTGCATGTGTATATGTGCATTTGTGAATATTTATATAAGTGCACTACTGATTGGGTGAGAGTCTGCATGTGTATGTGTGAGTGTGAGTGTGGAATGGGAGGATCTTCTTTGTCCAAACCTGGAACCCAAGGAGGTGTTGCCAGGTACTTGAACACCTGATGCCGCATTTCTGACTCTTCTGCAGAGGGCTTCCAGCACCTCACTATAAATCAAGAATGTGGCAGAGGATGGTCCTTATGCTGCTACCCTGCAGGGAACGCACTTTCCCTAGCCTGTGGCAACTGGCCCAATCTCACTTCTGGCTATAGTGCCAATTTTCAATTAAGACCAATTTCTCTGACTCTCTGCTGACAACAGCACAGAACTGGCTGATTAATAATCATCCTAGAGGACCCAGCTTCAGCAAGGGAAAGAACACGAGTTCTGAGGCTCAGAGGTTCTAGCTCCTCCTGACTCACCCACTCTAATTCCATTTATAGATGAATAAACTCTTTTGTGATTCTAGGTGCCTTCCCTTCATAACAGGTCTCCAAAATTATAAGTAAACCACATCACATTACTGATCATCGCCAGGGCCACACACCACCTCCAATGGCAGAGGGGCGCAGCTGTAGAAAGAGCCCTGTCTCAGGTCCTATAGACAGTAACTTCTGTAGTCTCTCCTGCCAGTGGAAGTATGGCACCTCACTGGAGTGCTTTTTAAAAAAAAGATATTATTTATTTACAAATTTTAGAGAGAGGGGAAGGAGGGAGAAAGAGAGGGAGAGAAACACTGACTGTTGCCTCTTGCACACTCCCAACTGTGGACCTGGCCCCCACACTGCAACCCAGGCGTGTGCTGTGACTGGGAAACGAACCAGCACACTTTTAGTTCATAGGCCGATGCTCAACCCACAGAGCCACACCAGCCAGGGCTGGATTGCCTTTTGTGACATTACATATGTGCTCTCTGCATCCTGGGGATTCAGACAGGGAACATACATTCAAACAGAACATACATCTTTTGGGGTGAAGCATGAGCAGTGCTATTATACAGACTAAACACTTCAGGCATGAATACATTAAGAGGAAATGATTGACTTCTTTTGTTTGGTGTAGCAAAGGCCTGCCTATGCAAATCTATTCTAAAATTGTAATAAATAACATATGGAAATTGATGTAAAGAAAATAGCATAGAAATAAACAGAAAAAGTAATGACTGTAATGCATTAGATGGGTGCCAAGGTGGGCCAGGGTGGAGATACAATGAACTTCACCAGGAAATGGTTGTGTTTTGGGTTGGTTTCTGTTTTATTTTACCCCTCATCTATTTTGAGATGGCAGCTCACTCAGGCCATTGACACTTCAAGGACATAATCTCAAGTACTGAACTGTATTCCCCAGCCAGTGTTAACAGTAAGCACGTCTAGGAGGTTGGGACTGTATGAACATGGGGAGGACCTAGGATAGCGTAGAGGTGAAAACCAAACCTTCAGAGCAGTGTTCCCTGGAAAACGTGAAGGACAAGTTAAAAGAGAATATGGCACACTGTAGTTTGTACTTAGCAATTTCCTACCCAATGGCTACTCCTTGGTGTTTGTGGAAAGACGTACAAAGAGCCATCGAATCTGTTCTTCCCCTCTTCTTAAGCTCTGGGTTCTTAGTCCCCTAACTATCTTTAGAATTTTTAATGACTCTTTTTATCCTGGCCCAGTCATATCTAACCATTTCCTCAAAACATGATTATTTTAACAGTGTTTCAGTAATAATCTTCCTTCTTGCCAACCCTTAGCATGCAAGCATCCTGTGAGTGCTGATTACCTGAGCTGGAAATTGGGACAGACGCACAGTGCCTCTCCCCAAAGACATCTCTCTAATGCCCTCGGGAGGGATGTAGCTTGCTCTGGAGCTGGCTATATCTCGTGCAACATGGGATGTCCAGTACTTTCATATAACAGGCACTCAAAACTGTTGAACTAGACTATGACCCATTGAAACAATCTCCTTCTGAGATCCGCACCACCACACACACACAGACATTCTGCCCAGCCTACCCCACTGCCCTGCCTTAGCAATCTAGCTGTCCCCAGCCACTTCGATACTAATGGAAGCTTCCCGATCAAAGGACAAAACCATGGAACAAACCATTCCATTTCCCTGGCCTTCGGGGTGTTGGCATTCTCACCCCTACGCTGCCCTGCTGTTCACTCACTCCTTTCCTCTGCTCCCCTCTCCACCCATTCCCATTTACAAACATTTTTTCCACTAGGGAAATTGCTATAGAAGGCAGAACATCTTTATAGCGAGTATTCTTCATAAAATATGTTGGAAACTGGTAGTTTTTAATGCTTATATGCCTGTTACCACGTGAGTCGTCAGTTGTTTTGTATGCATTACCTTATTTAATGCTTGAAACAGTCCTAAGAGGGTGTTCTTTTCCTCACTCGAGAACTTGGAAAACAGAGGCTCAGAGAGAGTAAGAAATTCACTGTGGGTGATACAATCGGTCCCTGGCGGGCTTGGTTTCTGACCCCAGTAAGCAGCTTCCTGCTGAGGCCTTTGTTCCACTGTCTCCCAGGGGAATTTCTTTTTTCTTCCCCTAGGGGAGGATGAAAATAAAACTAATGTATTATACTTTTGTTCTATTTCCTTATCCATGTCTAGTATCAGAGGAACAACAGTTTTCCATTTTATACACACACACACACACATGCACATATATGTATATATGTGTATATATATATATCTACACATCTACACATAATAACAGTAGTATTTGTTCACTGAAAACCATTTAGGAAATAAAGAGAAGCAAAAATAAGAAAAAAATCACCCAGAATCCCACCACTCAGATAAATATGTCTAATTTTTTTATGAATCTCTGAAGATATTTTTGATTGGGATATTTTTATGGGTTTATGCTATACAAAGAGCTCATATAAAAGACATACTTCTATGCCAACACATGGTTCTACAGAATCCAGTTAACACCTCGTAGCGTGTGTGCATACACGCACCTGTG
>PVKM010031505.1:0-16797 GCA_004027735.1 Carollia perspicillata | reverse complement strand
CTTGCTACATGAATGAATGAGTGTACTTTAGTCTCGGAAAGTGTTTCCCATAAGGGAAAAGTAGGGACTGTGCTATACGGTTTTTCTTCCCCCCCAGACCTCTTCCCAAAACCATAAATAGAACAGTCCAGCATTAGTAAGTTACTTCCCATCGTGCTTTGGATAAAATCTAGCCCCCTTTCTATGGTCTACCCTATCTGGTTTAATCCAGCCCCTGTGGACTTCCATGGACTCGCCTTGCTCTGTTGTCCCCTTTGCTAACTCTCGGTCAGTTGCACTAACCATTGGTCACAGTCCCGCCCTAGGGATGGACTGTTCCTCTGACTAGGGTACTCTGCTCCTTCATGTCCAGCTAATTCTCACCAATCCTTCTGTTGGCCATTGGAAGGTCTTTATGGCCCCAAATCTAAATCAGGCTCCCTCTCTCCTCTCCCATCCACCCTACACTCTCCCTCGAGGCATTTATTAAAATTTGTCGGGTCATATCTAAATGTGAGATTATTGGCTTAGTTGGTCTGTCTAGACTCTAAACTCCTGAGGGAAGGAAGTACCTTATATTCTCTACTACATTCTAGTGCCCAGCCCAGTACTTGGTGTATAGTAGGTGCTTAACAAATATCTTTTGAGGAAATGAATGACTGATGTTGACTTTTAATCCAGTGTGGCAGCCAAGGTGAGCAGAGCTGGGAAGATTTAGCCATAGTGCTAGCCCATCCCAGAAACAATGATGGCCACAGTGCTTCTAGAATTTCCCTGTGTCTACCCTACAGGGGCCACCAGAATGGGGCAGAGACTAATGCCAGGGCTTTGATACTTTTGACTTGATAGTACTTCTGCTTTGGTATCTCCCATTCTCTTCGAGTCCTGTAAGTGCCCTTGGTATTTTGTCTGTACCTATAGAGTGGGGTGGTCTGTTGGGCTGGGAGCCAGGGGAAGGAAGGGAAGAGGGAGGAAGTTGGCCAGATTGGAGACTGGCAGAGCAGTTTTCTTAGCAGGATGTCTGTTGATGAAATACCTAGAGTTAGTTTTGAGAGGTTATTAATCTCAATTAAACCTGATTTGGATGTGATTGGATTTGGGCTGAGACTGTCCAAGTCAAGCCTAGCCCACTTGATAGTCTACTCAGTGGCCGTTTACATCACATGGGCTAGCATCCACACTGGGACAGACAGATAGCTTCTTGTACCCCTGAGAAAGGTGGATGTTGGTGCCACGAATATTCAGGCACCCCCGCCCTGGGTACTTCACAGATTGTAGGGGCCTAATTGCTGCTGGCGTCTTGGGAAGATATGACATTCACTATGGGGAGATGATTAATTGTTACAATTATGGGAATATTACCTTGAAAAAAGCCACTCTTTTTATCTTCCTAGTGAGACTGTATTGGGAAAGGACTTGGTACTTGGTGTTGAGATGGTGGGAGAAGCCTCCTGGCTTGTGCTGAGGGTCAAGTGGATTCCTCGACAGACAGGAGTATTCCCCTGGCCTGGCAGGCTGCTCAGGGCTCCAGCTGCTGAAAATCATGGCTCAGGCTCAGCCCCTTGTTATCATAGGGAACAATGAATTGGGTCATTATCATGTGGGCCAGACAGGCTGGGCCAACTGTGAAACTATCAGTGCTAGCCTGGACTCAGAGCTGCAGGGGCCTTGGGGAGCCATTAGCTCTGAGTGGTTGGAAAATGTTAGCTGTCAAATCCCTACTTTTGTTAGAAAGTCTAGGAGAAAATAATAATCAAATAGGTGGAAGTTAAATACTAGACTTGTACGTTATAAGTGTCTCTGTTCCCAGACAATTGAAAATAAAACAATTCTTAAAACCTCTTACCATTTAAACATGATCTTAAATAATGTATAATGTTTCGTGTGTTATATTAAAAACAAAATTTACTTTTATCAAAGTAATATATGTTCAGCTATTAAACGCTAATAATGAAAAGTAGCAAACTTCCCACCCCTCATCCCTTTTCAGTTTTACACTCCAGAGTCAACTACTTTCAACATCTTTGATATTTCTTTGGGAACTTAGTTCCATATTAATAGATGATGTGTTAATACTGCCATGTATTGATTTACTCACTTTAGACATTATGAATTATTTAATTGGAGTTCAGGTAGATTTAGGATGCTCACACCAACTCTCTACCCACTTTCCACTCCTCACCTCACTGCCCCTTCTTCATTTTCTAGTATTATGTAATGTGTTCTAGTTAAATTAGAAGCCTAGGCTTACATTATTATGACTGTGTAAATGCAATGGTAAGTCATGTACAGTACTATGGTTGTTTTCTTTTGGGGGAGGAAATTTTATTTTGTTTTTCCTAGAGTTGATGTCTTTTTTTTCTTTTTTTACTTGTAGAGTTGTCTTTTTATATAATCTTAATTTCTTTTTCATTAGTGATCTTTACACTAGTATCAAAATATTTTTTCTAAATACACACATAGATAGTTTATCAGCTCTGTGTTGTAGCATTCCTCCTAGAGTCCTCCTTCCTGGAACCTCCATCTCCCTGCTTCTGATTTACACTGACTGTCCTCTGGACCTGTGGTACAGCATTGCCTAGGGATGCACTAGCTTTTCTGCTTCAGATTCCCTGCTGAAGTTGTGAGTTCTTTCAAGTCTGAAAGTGAATTAGCTTACTTTCATGTGAATGCTAGTTTAGCTGGTTATAAAATCTCAGATTAAAAACTCATTGAAAAACATTGCTCAGTTATCTTCTGCAGCCCATGTTCAACAACTCCCTTGCTTTGACTTCTCTTTCTAGAAAAGAGGAAACTAAGTGAAAAATCTGTTTTGGAGGTTTATTCTTTATCTTTGTTTTCCAACCTTGCCGCTGAATTTTTTATTTGGGCTATCTTATTTTTAAGTTTAAAGTTGTTTCTTCAACTCTGTTCCATTAAAATACTTTGGTTCCACCCCCCATAATCTAATATTCAAATATTTGTAAAAACAAGGAACTACACACAAATGTAGTAAAGTTAACAAAATGGAGCTGTTGTTTGAGGAGCAAGTCTGCTCAGTAATAGCTTGAAGTGTCTGTCCATCAGTTAGGAAAGTTCAACTTGGAGGACAGGGACAGCCTGAGATAACATAGACATGCAAGTTAAGGACTGTTGGCAGGGGCAAGAGTTCAGAACTGAGGTTGGCATTGTGCTCCTCACCAACCACCTTCCCTCCAGTGAGTCTATGTGTTTCTAGTGACTCATTTCTGGGGCCCATGTCATCCTCCAGAACCCAGTCTGGGTAGTTCCTCCACAGGGGACCTTCCCTGGGTCCTGGGCAGGGCCAACTGCTCCTTATATATTTTGCTTATGTTTTCTTTTTTGAACTCTATTGAGGTTATTTTTCAAATGTTCTTCTGTGAACTGGACTGGGGATGAGCTGTGATGCAACTTCACTGGTCTTCAGAAAAATTAGGAAAACAAAGAAATGTAAACTACTCATGTGTGTGTGTTCTGGGTACACACCTGGTGTGAAGTTCCAACTCTTCTTTCTGGTAAGGAATATCCTCTTTTCTGAGGCTGTCCTCAATCTTATTCTTAAATGACATTGGGGTATGTCTTCTATTTTATGAAATGATCGTGGTAGTAGATGCTAGTCAGACATATGTGTATTTGGCAAAATAACGGAAGCTGAGCTCTGATTTAGGGTGCTGACATGTCATGTAGGAGCAGCCAGCCCAATAAACTCCATGGTCTTAACGGCATCCCCTTTCCTTGGTGTTTACCTTCCTTATAGCAGGTGTCTCTGTCGTGAACTTCCATGTTTGGCCTGTGTATGTGAGGTTCTTAGAAGATACTCAGTATATCCCTGGTCATTAATGGGTGACATGGTCGTGTTCTGGGGGTGCTGGGTCAGGCTCAAGGGCTCGCCTTCATGGGGTCAACAGTCCTGGCGTATCACTCAGGTCTCGTGACGAATGCCATTGTTCCCTGTCTGTGCCAAGGCAGTTCCCTGCCTGCCACCCCACCTGCAGCTTTCATAGGGTGGCAAGGCCAAGCCTGGCAGCATCAGAGGGACCCAAATTCTTCCTGTGCTTTCTCCTCCTCCTTCCTCGGAATAACACACATCTTCCTTTGCCCCTCCCACTGAGCTGCTAGTTCCTTAAAGGCCCCCTGTTTGATTCATTACCACATCCTTATTTCTCTTCTGGCAACTGGCCCAGAGCCTGGAACATAGTAGGCACTCAGTCAGTGTTTATAGAATCGCTTATAAGTAATCATGCCTAAAAATTTCATAGTGCATATAACTTGCAAGTGCCTTCATGCTTTAGTCATTTACTAGAAACAAATGAATGTGGGAACCTCGCAAATCATAAATTATCAGGAATTTATGGATGGTCTTTTTGAATGTATGAACCTCTTCATATTGTATGCAAAATCTTATGTATGTTTTCTGTATGTACATTTATACAGGAAAGAATTTCCATAGCTATACTTTTAAAGATTAAGAACCCCCAAAGAAGATGAGGCTTGGAGCTATGCATAAATACATCTAAATGTGCATTCGGAAATGGGAAGTGCTATATAAAGTCAAGGAATTATTCTTACTGTCTACAGGAGTCTTCTGCTTTGTAATACTCATCCTTCTGACCTGACTTTTTATTGCCATCCTTTCCTGGCAACTCCATAGCTTTGGATCTATGGTTACTGGACATTAATCCTGGAATCTCAGATCCAGGGTCACTGCGTTAGCTGCACGAACCAGGTGACCTGAGATTTTTAGGTAATAACTAGCTGGATTGGAAAGAGTATTGTGTTTCACAAATATGAACATAATTTGTTCTTATTTACTTTTAAATTATAAATGATTATTCAGTAGTTTTTTTTTCCCTCCTTCTTAAATAAGCTCTTGAAAACATTGCATTAATGAAAGATAAAGCTTAAAAGTAGCTGTGGTATTGGTATGCAGTGAGTGGAGTATAATTAAGAGTCATAAGTATTCCCAACTAGACATTGGAATGCCCAAGCAGAGACCCCAGTCAGCTCGACCCAGGGAATACAGCATCAGGCCAGAGACAGGGACCGGGCAAGGGGTGAGAAGGGGCTGACTCGAGGGCCCTGAGCATCCAGGTCGGGTCGTGGGATGGGACAACTAGGAAGAGATTTCTCATCTGCGGAGGGAGCATAGAAGGAAGGTCCTAGCCTTCCCAGGCTCTGCGAAGGAAGAGCACTCTGATCAGGGAAAGACGTTTCTGAATAACATTTCCCTGAAGACTTCTGAGTCTTATCTACTCGAGAGCAGCCAGCCAGCCTGGAAAAATTCCTTCTCTTGTGAAAATGTAACTTACCTGCAGGCTTATCGGGAGCCAGTGTCCCCTTCCCCCGTGGCCTCTAGAGGCCCCATGACCTGGTACAAGTGCCAGGCTGCCGCCCTCCTCACTCCCATAGTTTGAGCTGCCTCACATACCCCCGCCTTCCCCACAGCCCCTTACCATTCCTACCTTTTTTTCACAGTTAACATGACTAGGGTTCCATGACCCAGTGGCCCCCATATTAGCTCATGGATGAACCAAGCTATGACTTGATGCTGAGCAGTGGGTTAATGTCTGAATCATGTGGCTTTTTGGGCTGGTCCTCCTCATGGTGTTATTTCCCCTTGAGCCCTCCTCCTGTGATTGAGTGACAATGGTGCCTGGATAGGGTGGGATTACAAGGCGTATCTGAGAAATGGCCTGCTTGATAGGTCTATGAGTTGACTGTACAGTTGCCTGTAACAGAGCCATGGTGCGATGTGGCTGAGCAGGTCCCTTACCACCAGCCCACAGCAGTGGACTTTGACGCTTGGATTTTATCTGCCAGCATGGGCGCGCTGGGGCATCTTGAGTGAAGAAGAGAATTGCCCAGAGTTGGGCTTTGGAAGATTTGTCAGGAGTTCTGTTTGTGGGGCCAATAGGTGGGAAGAACCTGGAAGCAGGAAGATGTATGGAGACCACTCCTGCAGCCCAGGGGAAAGGTGATGAACCGGGAGCAGGCTGGACGTGGGCCAGGGGACAGTGGGGTTGAGAGGTGGAGTGTGGAAAGCATCAGTAGAGGAGACCAGGGGCCTAGCAGGATGGTACGGGGGAGTGGGGAGGGGGGACCGATCAGCCATGTTGGGGTTGTGTATTTTGAACTCAGTTAATCAGAAGCATTAAGAGCGAGGGGAGAGGGGAGACAGCAATGAGAGGAGGGAGAGAATGAGTTTGGGATGAGTCGTGTTACTAGAGAATGTCTATTTGGAAGTGTCCAACCATATTAGGAGTGTGGGAGTTGGGTTGGGGCATCCTTGGCAAGACAGCAGAGTGGAAATGTAAGAGGGCTGGGGGCCAAGTCCCTGAGGGATTTGGGCAGGGGAAGAGACCCAGGGCAGGAGAAGAGCCTGGGGAAAGCAGCCCTGCTATGAGACCTAATGGTGTTCCTCGGACTTTCGTCCTTAAGGACTGGCGACAACTGTGCGTGGGGTCTGCAGACTCATTGTGGCTGCTGTCCGTCAGGTAATGACAGGAAGTGCCTGTGTAGGTCTGGAGACTCTGACCCTGACACTGGGCAGATCTGAGTTCTAATCTCACTTCTGCCACTTCTAGCTGTACGACCTTGGTTAATTCATTTAACCTCTGAACATCTTTATCTGTCAAATGGGGTAATAATAGGACCTTTCTTACGGGTTCATGCAACAAATATTTCCTGAGCAACTTTTGTGTGCTAAGTACCACAGGAAACAGAGGTAAGTTGTGACACTCTCCCTGCCTTCAAGCTACTCAGTAATATGCAGGTGCTGCAGAGACCGGACCAGGGAGCTTTAGGAGCTCCTGAGAGGGTCACCTAGACTGTGTGTGTGTGTGTGTGTGTGTGTGTGTGTGTGCATGTGTGTGTGTTGGTGAGGGGTGGGAGGGGGAGAGGAAGTCTCCTGTTTTCTGGAGGGGCTGTTTCAGGTGAACTTGGAAATGGAGTTGGAGTGAGTCCAGTGTCTCTTAGCCCTGGTTGCACATGAAAATCACCGGGGAACCAGGGCTCTACCATGACCACTTAAATCCCAATCTCGGGGAGTCGGGGGATGGAAGTCCAGGCTTTGATATATTTCTAAGGCAGCCTGTGTGGTTTTAATATGCAACCAAGGTCGAAACCAACTAGATTAGCAGAAGAAAGAGGGAGCACAGGGGAGAGAAAAGAAATTCCAGAAAAAGTTGCTTGCATGAAATCTCAGAGGGACAAAAGGGAAAGATGATTCTGATGGACCGTGGAAATTGGTTTAGTACATTGTTTTACAAACTGTAGTTCATGATTTGTTAGTGGGTCATGAAACCAATTTAATGTGTCACGAGCAGCTTTAAAAGCAAACAGAAAGAGATGGAATTGAAGACATCGGGGCTCATGGTATATGGCAAGGATCACAGTTTCTCAAAACGTATGTGTCACTGGCCCTCGAGGGTTAGTGCACGGGACCTCCTGCAAAACGTGCTTCTTGCTGTGAGCGCAGTCACAGCTTTCTGAGCAACACTGGTTCAGGGGAGCGACTGCAGGGGTGGGCAGTGACAGGGGGGGCCGGTCCAGAGCCGCCCCTCTGGCAGTGGGAGCCTGTGAAGGGTTGAAGGGCTTTCCACAGAGAGCAGCCAGCTCAAGGCTGCACCCCATGGCCCCTCACCCGCAGTGCGGGCCGTGGGAGGTGGGGCTGCTGCTGTTCTGATGGTCCGCACGTGTGGTGGTCAGCAGCCTGGGGAAGGGGTGGAGGGGCTGGAATTTAAGGACGACACCAGGGCCACCCTGATGCACCTTTTCTCTTACTTGCTCTTTCTGGGGCAAGTGCCTGGGTCCCTAGCCGAGGTGTTTGTTAGGCTGTCCCCTGCAGCCCAGTCACCAGGGCCTGATTCAGGATCACAGTGGTGTTTCCCTCTCATCTCTCCGCCTCCTTGAGGTTTCCATCTGGGGAGCTCAGCATCACTGCCATGACTCAAGCAGGGGAGAGAGAAGCCTCTGGAACCTTCTTTACATGGAGACCCTGCTTGGGTTTCCTGCTCCCCTAGATGCCAAATTAGCAGAACAGATGTAAAGGATGCTTTGAGGAAAAAAAATTCTTTTGAGCTGGTATCAGACATAAATGTTGGGCCCGGAGGGGATGTTCACAGAGTTCTGGGTTGGAAAACATTCTGTTTTCTCTCATTGAAGGGTGAGCGCTTCCTGGGCTCCCCATTTTGGGCAGGGTGTGTGGGGCCTCGGTGGTGCTTGGTGCTGGTGCTCGGGGCTCAGGGTGGAAGAGGGAGCAGCCAAAGCGAGCATCCCCGACCTTTCCCTCTGCGGCCAGGGCATGGGGCGGAGAGATGAATAATGGCCGGTCTGCTCCCGAGCCCACACACTCGGACAAGGAATGGCGACATGGTGCAGTCCCCTGCCTCTCCCCTCCCTTCACTTCAGCCACACTGGCTTTCCTGCTCTTCCTGGCCAAACCGGCCCTGGCCTTAGGCCTTTCATGCCTGCTGTTCCCTCTCTGAGGGTCATTCTACCCCAAATCTTTACAAATGTCTCTGCTCAAATGTCACCCTTCCTGCAGGTGACTGTCTGTCTACATAGTTTTTTCTTCCAAGACTTTTTCATTCTCTCCTCTTGCTTTACTTCTCCTTATTTGCAGGGAACCCCGTCTGGAATGATTCATTTGTCCGTTTTGGTGGTCTTCCATCCCCACTAGAGGGCAAGCTGTGTGAAGGCAGGGACCATGTCTACGTCTACCTAGGTCCCCACTGTGTTTCTTGGGCTGGAGCTGTGGCAGGGCATGTGACATGCGGCATGTAGCATGAGTGCATGAATGGTAGTGGTGGGCCTCACCAAGGGATTGATTGATTGATTCATTCCTTCTTCTTTCAACCACGTGCCAGGCACATCTCTTGCTGGTGAAATGGGTTTTGGAACATTGGTTCATGTCCTGGAGCTTTTGAGGGCACAGCCACTTGCAGTGTGACAGGGCATGGTTTTGCACCCCAGTGAAGCCGGAACTTTCTGCTCAGAGGTGCCCTGCTTCCTTGGGGACTCTTGGGTGGCCTCTAGTGGTTTGTCCTGGGAGGCTGACAATAGGAGTCCAGGTACTTACTGAGACCAATATCCAAACAGCCCCTGTGGCTCCTGTCCCACCAGCCCCAGCCCTGGGACACACTCAGACCCCATTTTTCGCTGCTAGAGCCTGGTTCGCAACCTGCTCCCATGCGTTCTCAATCCCTCTCCTCTGCACTGAGGTGAGAATCTACACCTCGTTTCTTGTACCTTGTGTCATCCATTCGGCTAGATCTGAGGCCAAGGGGAATCTCTGGTCTGGTCACAGACTCAGTAGTGTGTCTGATTTTCTGTAACTGAGTCCCCTCCCTACCAGGCTGGTAGAAACTCCACCTCAGTCATTCCCAGGCACTGCCTGTCCGCCTGGGACGTTCGCTGAGACGCCCATCAATCCAGCCGCATGGCCCCCATCTCTGTGCTCCTGCTGTTTCTTTGCTGCCCTTGGAGCCCCTGAGTCTCATGTCCAGAAGGCCTGCTGCACCAGGAGGGCCGTTCCCCCGAGCACCTACCACACGTGTATTTGCAAAGAGAAACAGTGGCCCTGTCCCACCCTGAGGGACCAACCAGCATGCTTAGCTGCCATGCGAGAGAGATAAGTACTAATTCAAGGCAGCAGATCAAGTGTTAAAAAGACCACTCCAGCAGATGGGTGAGAAGTGAGCGTAGGGAGGTTTGGAGAGATGGTAGAGGGCTCCCTGGAGGAGACAGCAGAGAACCGTGTACTTGGAAGGGGGACGACTGAGAGCTCTCTTTGGAGAGAGATCAATCCCCACGCCAGCACGATGCCCAGCTGCCCAAGTCCACAGCCAATATTAGGTGCATTTACTGGAAGACAGAGCCAGTGTGAACTCTTGAACTCTGTAGGACTTGAAAAAGTGCAGTTGGCTATTTCTGCCTCAGCGTCCTCCCCTGCCGCCAGCCAGGCCTGACAAAGCTGGGTTTGGAGGCTGAAGGCCCTGGACGGAATTGCCTCTTTTTGAACAGTGTGTGGCTTTGAAATGTAATATAACAAGTCCACCTGTCACAGGCCCCAGCAGTTCCTCAGCTGTCGCCGCCAGCTCTGCTCCTGCTGCAAAGGGGCCGCATTAGAATCCAACCCGGAGCAAACGAACATGGAGTTCACTGAGACAGCAGGTGCTTTGATTGCCCTTGGTACGTTTTGAGTGGTGCCTGGAACTGACACAGCGCCTCTCTGGGCAACGGCCTCTCCGGACACCGTGTTTTGAAAAGGATCCAATTCCATTTAAATGATAGCATTTTGAGTATTTTCCACATTCTGTACCCCCGTCTTCCTTTTTATTTTCTATAGGAAAAGTGAACATGTGAATTAAAATTGCCTGGGAAAGTCTAGGCATACATATTAAAACACTTGGCTGCTGGTTAAAGCGAATTTATGTCTGCATTTTCTCTTTGTTGCAGAAACTTGCTTTCATTTTTGGCTGAGGTTGTTATCCCAGACTTCAGAAGATGTCCTTGTTGGGTTTTCTCCCTCTTTCTTTAGCTCTTCCTCTGTCTCTTCATTCTGCTCCCACCTCCGGGTCCGATGGTCTTAGAAAGAAGCGTCCCTCACCTGCAGAGCAGGGGCGCCAGACTCCAGTGCCTGTGGGGCCCAGCAGGTAAACCAATGGGTGATGGGCACTGGGAGGCCTGGTGAACCAGGGTGGGGTGGGGGGAACGCCTGCCTGGAAGGACCATGACGACTGTGCAGCCCCAGGAGTTGCCCCAGGAGTCTGCTCATGGTGGCCAGGGCCCCTGAGTTTTCCAGAGAAGCTGGAATCCTGATTTTAGGGTGAAATTTCTTGATTTAAAAAACAACCCCACTGCATGCACGGACTAAAACCTACATACCAGAGTCAGCCCTCAGGCTACCAGTTTGCAGCCTCTGCCATGGCTGTGTCACGTTTTCCCAGCCCAGGGCAAGCTGTGGTCACCTCTCTGTGCAAGGGAGTTCTCCCCACGTGCCCCCAGACCTGCTTGGGTCAGCAACTGTCTCTCGCAGGGAGAGTTTTAGTGTGAAAGAGTGACCTTGTCTTACAGAAGGAAGAACCTCTGCTTGAGAAGCACAGGGTCTGCACTTCTGTTCACGCCGCAGCTTTGGGGCTGGGCGACCTTGAGCAAGTCACTTGAACCCCATGGGTCTCAGTTCCTCTATTCTCTGAAAAAAGGAAAATTACATCCGAATGACCTGCTAGGTTTCTTGTGAGACAGCAAGCATAACATCAATAACCAAGATTTTAAAAGGACAAAGCCAGTTGCTGTGTTTATTTTGTGTGGCCAGCACGCAGTGTGGAGGAATCGTGAGTTTGCAAAGTGCAGTCTGCTTTCCGCCTGTCCAGGTCTGGCCTGGTTCTTGAACCCGAGGGAAGCGAGCCGCGGGCTCTCTGTCGGCACCTGTCAGCCGGGTTCCCCAGACCCGTCCCGGCACAGAGCACCGAGTGGGGCAGGGCGGGGCGGGCAGGACACAGAGGCTGGGCACGGCAGACCGCTTCCCGCCCCTCTGTGCTGTTGTGGCTCAGCGCGTTCTTGAAAATTTGCGGTTCACTAGTTTGTTTAAATACAGGGCCTGCCACAAATAATGCCCCCTTTTTATTACAAATCTTTTATTACAAAATCATAAGCATGCAATAATTCTGTAACATAACAATATCACTCTCAAGTACACCATCTGACATTTTATTTAAGTGACAGTAGGTGAAATGGTCAAAGGAAAACCATAAATTGTTACATCCATATCATCACTCTACCAGCCTCACTGAGGCAGGCCTTACTTCTGCCGGCCCCTGTGGAATATTTAAAAACAGAAACGTTGGGGACAGTGTTTCCCAAACTGGTGCTCGAAGGCACACTGCTCTCCCCAGGATGTCGGAAGGAATGAGAAAGGGATTCGTAGTTGGGTAATCGGGACACGCTGGACTAAAGTCCAGCAAGTTTTTCCCTGCAGGACCCCTCAGGGTTTTACAGAGAATATGCCGGTGTGTGTTGTGAGGTGAGTGAACAGTGTTCCTCAAACCTTTGTTTACTGAGAGCGTGTTAACACTAGACTCGGTGTGGGTAAACGCTGACCTAGGTCCCACCCGAGTGCTGGGCACAGGGCATGAAGGGTGCGGAGGGCGGACCTAGGCTCGGCTCTGCCCTGGCGGTGCTGACGGTCTAGTGGGGGAAGCCGGCGTCCATCCAGGAAGCGCATTCTGGGTGTGAATGTACAACGGGAGAAGGTGTGCCCGGGAGAGGAGCGTGGTGCCCTGGGGGGATCTGCCCCTCTGTGTGGGTGACTCAGAGGGACGGAGAGCAGGCTGAGGGCGTTGCAAAGGATGCAGAGGAGCTTCCCGGAGGTGGAGAGAGTCGGTATGGCCTTGCGGGAGGCTGATGAAGATGATGGGGAGGCACTAAAGCCTCCCTCAGGCCTGACTGGGAGGGGCCACTGTCTGATGTGGCTGGGGGTATGGCCTGGGGCCCGTGGGCAGTGTCTACACAAGGAGGGGACTTCCCTTTTCTCGCCCCAGTTATAGACCTGCGTGGACTGAGCACACAGAGTGAGGAATACACTCTGGCTGCCTGGGCAATGCTTAATTTCTTGCTGTGTGTGTCTGTCTCTTGACCTGTGGGAGCCGTGCACTTTCTGAGCAGATGTAATTTTTCCAAGGGAAGGATGCTGCTGCCTGCTGGGAGCCTTGTGACAGGGCCGCCGCGGGTGACTCAGTTTGCTGTAAGGTTCTTCTGGCTTCTCTTTGCTCTGGAATCAAGAATTTGTTGAGTGTGCCTCCCTGGGGACTAATATTCTCCTGAATTTCATGTTCTTTGGAGTGTAAACCCTGCCAGCACAGCATCAATGCCCTCCATGCATTCCAAATGCACTGAGTGAATATTTATTGAGAGTTATGCTGGGCACGGGAGGTGGAGGGGAACAAGTCAGCTGGGGCCCCTGCTCTCACCAGGCTGTTCTTCTGGGGAAGGGGTGGGGATGGTGGGTTAACCAAGGCGGAGAAGACTGAGGGCTGTGGCGGCTCCTGGCCTCATTCGGAGGGTTCCGGGGAGGCTCCTGGGGCAAATGCTAAGGGGTGACCCGGAGAAGGAGAAAGTGGTAGCAGGGCGGAGCCAGGGAAAGAGGGGAGGGGAGAGGATGCGGTTCTAGGGGGTCGTATGGCTCCGTCGTTAGGCTGCAGCAGGCCCAGGGCTCACAAGGACGCTTTATAAGAGCTCCGCTTTTCCTTATTCTCCCGGAGAAGCTTCCTCTGAATGTGTGGAGGCGTCCTGAGCAGCTTGGTCACCGTCATCCAGTGCAATTCTGTCTTCCTTCTGAGCACACCTATGTTAGGGGATAGTGACATTTGGCAATATAAGAAACTGCAGTTAAGTAATCCTTGCAAATTCTTGGAGCACACTTACCTCTGAGAAGCCTCTGCATGGATACCCTGAGCCCTGCATCGGTGAACTGATACAACCACAGTTACAAGGGACAACTTTTTTACTTGAGCAGGAGGGACGGGGTGGTGGGTATAGATTGGCTGCAGTGACCTTTCATGGTAAGCGGAGATGTGCCAGTGTTGAAGCAATTATCTCAAGTGCCCTTGGGTACCAGCTTCCTGTTGATAACATGTGGTGCTAATTACCTTGATGGATTCAGGGCAGATGTTGGTGCCTGGAATTAATTGGCCAGCAGAAGGGCTGAGCCTGGCTCAGGACCCGAACAAAGCTGGGGCAGTTCCACTCTGACTTCCCTGTTTCCCGACTGCCGCCGTGGCTCCTCTCCTCCTCCAGTTACTCTGCTTTATTGCACTCTCTAAACCTTCTTGGCGAGCCCAAGCTGTGATGGGCTAACCAGTCACCCCTCTCTCTGTTTATAGCCCTCTAGACCTGCGGGGGAACAGGATGGCCAGTTAATCAAAATGCTCTGTGTGGGAAAGGTCAGCCTTGCGGGGCTCCTACTATCTATTTTCCCAGAATGGGGAGTATTAACATTCTGCCTCCGCGTTCCTTGAGGTACTGCCAAGCCGAACCGTGTGGTCAGGAAATTGCATCAGTGCTATGGGTCCTTGCTGGCTGCGATTTTAATTAAAGAGACTAATGGTGCCGAGTGTAGTCACGTTTCTCCTTCCCATTGGACAGCTGTTATCTGGGAGGCTGGTCCATGACCCTGGGACGGGCTCAGTGCTTTCCCTGCTGTGAGCTCCCCATCTCTGCTGTCTGCATTCTCTTCTTTCACAGCTCGTTACGAGGGTAAACGCTTACGACAGTGTTAATTAACCTTCATCCGCGGCTACATTCTGCCAGGCCCTGTACCAAGCATTCCACACCATCTCATTTAACTCCCCAAACAAGCTAAGAGGCTCATTTGCCCTTTTACAGATAGGGATGCTGAAGTCTGGAAGGGTTAACCAACATACCCAGGCCACTGAGCTACTTAGTGGGACACCAGGACTTGAACTCAGGGAGTTTGACTCCAGAGCCACCTTCGTGGCACTTCCTAACCCCCACCCTCCACCAGACCCTGAGTTCCGTGAGGATGGAGACAGCACCTGTCTTGTTCACTTCTGCACCTCAGTTCCTATGGAGGCCAAGCACACAGGGAGGCCCAGTAAGGGCTAAGTGAGCAAATGAATTAAACCTCAGAACTCGCTTGGGTGTTAGAGAAAGAAGGGCGTGTTCGAGGCCCAGGGTCAGGGCTGAGTGGATGGCCATGTGTTTGGTAGGTGCAGTCTGGAGGTCTGCAGCGTGAGTGGCCGGGCAGAATGGGGGGCAGGTTGGGGGCTGCCACGCTTGCAGATCAAATGAAAACTGCTGTGTTTAGTCTAGGAAAGCTTGCTTTTACAGAACAAAGAAATGTTTCTGTTAAAGGTAGTGAACCCTGTGGGCCATTTGTATTGGTTCTTATTTTCCAAATTGTTCAGCTTTGAAAACTCCATCCTTAATAGCTAACTAACCAAAAATGGGAGAAAACTCTAGACCTAGTCGTTGACCTTTCAAATAGCCTAGGGAATCTCACTCTCTGAGTCAGTCATGTGTGCAAGTACTCCATGACTGATAGCCCCCGAATGTCTGCAGTGAGTACCTCTCACTTTTACCATAGACAGCTGTCTCCTGTTGGAACAATTAAATTATGTAAGCAAAACAGAAAGGTATGAAGGTCAAGTAAAAATCACCTGAATACACGCCACCTAGGGCTGATTAGGTAATTTGGTGAACCGCCGTCCAACCTTTGGGTGTCTGTGTAAACTATAATTTTACAGAGAGTAAAAACTGTACCATTTTACAATCTGATTTCCCCTGTTTAATACACTGTGCTGATCTTTCCATGCCAACGAATATGGTGCTACATCACTCTTTTTAATGGCTATATAGGACTCTATTGTATAGCTCTTTCATGATTAATCTAACCTGTCCCTTATGATGTATACTTATTCACATTCATACGGCACTGCAATTATCCATTTAATCATCTGTCTCTCCCTGTAGGCTGTGAGCTCATTGAACGCAGGGACATTTCTGAATTCACAGGCATCCACTAGGTGTCCAATACATTTTGGTTGGATGGGTGAGTGTGAGGAGAGGGAGAGGTTTTGTTTTGTTATTGCCGTGGTTCAGTTCTGGCTAAACCTGTGTTCTGAATGACAGCCGGTTAACCCAGGGCTGGGGGGCACTTTAGCAATTATATAACTGGACATTCGCTGTTCTTTCGTTGTCGTGAGCTTAAATCCTGGTGCCACAAGAAAGTATTTCTGACACCAATCAGATTAAATTTTGCTCTTCTTGACAAAGTCCTTGGTTTCTTAACCCTGAGGGTTACTTTCCAGTTACATCCTCTCCTCCGCTCATCTCTCCCAAAGCCACGCTGCCCGCCCAGGGGAGGCGCCTCTTACCCATTTAGGGAAGAAGGCATTGATTTTTGCAGGGGAGCCGGGGCCAGTGTCAGGCGTAACGGCTTCCGCTAATTATCTTTTCTTAAAGTGATGAGCTAGGTGCCTTAGCCCCATTCCAGTGGTAAAGAATGGACTGAAAAATAAAGATGAAAAACCACAAGCTCCATGGTCATGAAAAATAAAGTTAAAACCCTCAGTGCTTGCTTCTGGGGTGAGGGAAAGACATTTTTCCTCTGGGGTTCTTACTGGGGATACGCCAACAGGGGGCATGTGGACTCCTGCGTCTTATCTGCTGACCGCTGGGAATAGTATATAGGACTTTACACTATATGCATATATACATTATATATAATATATATTAGCTTACACAGGCATATATGCTATATTTGTATTATAATTTTAAGCATGTGTGTATTTCTCATCTAGGTATTTATAGCTCATGTCAGATTCTCACAGGTTTTGAAGCCTCAAACAGTTTTAAAACCTCTATTTTGGAGGAAAAGTAGTCTAAGTTCGGGAACCTCATTTTCCTTATCTGTAAAATGGGACCATAGCTCCTATCTCACGTGGTTGTGTGAAGAGTGGTAAACAAAGTGTACCAACGTCCTGGCTCAGGTGCACAGTAAGGGGCCGCTTGCTCCTGGTATTCACAGGGCAATAGAGCAGGACCTTTCTCTGCTCATGGGTGACGGTCCACTCCAGCATCACTGTGTGTGTGAGAGAGTGTGTGTGTGTAGGGCTGTGTGCAGAGATGTGCTTTCACGGCCTTGCTCTGCTGTGACTGAGTGGTGGTCCCATGGGAGGGAGGGGGAGAGAGAAAGAGAGAGAGAGAGAAGAAAGAGGAGGAGGAGGAAGAAGAAGAAGAAGGAGAAGGAGAAGGGGAGGAGGAGGAGGAGAAGGAAAGGAAGAAAAGAAAAAGGAG
>PVKM010031504.1:0-16818 GCA_004027735.1 Carollia perspicillata | reverse complement strand
CTCTCCTTTGGAAGTGACAGTTAAACTTGACCTCTTTCGGTGTACCACAGTGGATCAAGTGTTGAAGCCCCTCCCCCAATACATTTCAGCCTTGAAGGATTCCACCTTTCCAGCTCGAGGAATTTCCAGAAGTAAATTAGATAAAGTCGCACTAAAAGTGGTGTAGGCCAACCCGGCTGGCCTTTTGTGCTTGACCACATTTGCCTGCCACCTATTCTTTGACCACTGAAATGAGAAAGAGATTGTAGATTTGGCTTTTAGTCTCATCCCGTGTAGTAAAGCTCTGAGAAAACCCTACAGATGAATACATGTTTTTGGAGATGCATTTGAGTTTGGAGGAGGTTCTAGCTATAGGATGAACAAGATAGACTTCAGGGGAGCCCCTTTCATTCAGATGTAGGTAATAAGACTTTGTTTCTGTATGTCATTTAAAGTTTTTGAAGACTTTGATTCATGTTGAATGTTTTCTCTGGATTGCTGATAAATTATTCAGTTTGTGTATCCTGGACTCTTAGAATGCCAGACCCAGAAAGGCCCTTAGAGGTCATGACATTATAGGTGACACTGAGCCAAAGCAAGGGAAGTGGCTTGTTACAATTGGTACAGTTAATGAGCAGTAGGGCCGCCAGTCCTGTGGTTTTCGCCTGTTTCCTAGTACATCACTTCAAGAGTAGACAGGTGATTTGAAGGGATCCCGAAATGAGAAATGAGGCTAGTATTACCATGGTTATTTATCCTTATGAGACGTGAAGCAAGAATTATAGCTGTTGCTCAGACTAAAATCAAATATTAGAAAGTTAGGGAAATGGTATGTTAGGAGCATGTATCAGAATTATAGTCTCCATGGCACCTTGTATGTAGCAGACACTCAATTTTTGTTAAACTGAGACCAAGAGGTAGGTGTCTTAGAAGTTGAAAGCTTTTATTCAAATTGTGGCTTTGCCATTTAGTACCTGTGTGACCTCAGGCAAGGTATCTGACCACTGTGCATCAGTTTCTTAGCCTGCAAAATGGGGATAATGTGTCCATTTTTGCAGGATTGTTGTATGGATTACATGAGACGGTGACTGTGATGTGGATAGCACAGTGCCATAATTAATGCTTTAAAATATTAGCCAAGATCATTGTCAAGTACAGTCCTATTGAGGATCAAAGATTAGGTCAGCTTTGTCATACCATGTAGCTTCCAGGAATAATACTTTTGTTGGAATAACATGTGGAGCAAGTAGAGATTTTGCAGCCAGGTGTCAGCCTGCTTACTCTGAGTGAACTAATTGGTGTGTTTAAAGCAATATCCATACTTAGACTTATTGATTAGCAAAGAGTGTGCCGTCTGCTTCTGTGTTTCCTAGATCGAGTACAGGGAGCCGGAGGCCAAAACATGAGGGACCGGGCCACGATTCGGCGCCTGAATATGTACAGGCAGAAGGAGCGCAGGTGAGCATCCAGCACTGTCGTTCTTTCCCTTTTCCTCCGGGCCCTTGACTTGTAGCTGAGACTCATTTGATAGTCCCACCCCCGCTTTCCCCAAATAGGACTAGTGTATTTTATTTTTTTAAATCCTCATCTGAGGATGTAGTTATTGATTTTAGAGAGAGGGAGAGGGAGAGAGAAACATCGTTTGGTTGCCTCCCTTATGCACCTTTTGGTGCACAGGACTCCGTACGCTCCAGCCAACTGGGCCACCCAGCCAGGGCAAGAGTAGTGTATTTTCACATATTTTATATGGGTGTCGTTAGGATAAATTGTGACGTTTGGTTCAAGATGAGGATAGTGGATGGTGACATTGCAATTGTCTAACAAGACAGCTAGAAGTCTTGTCCCTCACAGCCTCAGCCTCCATGAGTGGCATATTAAATCTCCAGTGAAATAGCCCTGGCTGGCGTAGCTCAGTGGATTGAGCGCGGGCCTGCGAACCAAACAACCGCAGTTCGATTCCCAGTCAGGGCACATGCCTGGGTTGCAGGCCAGGTCCCCAGTAGGGGATACGTGAGAGGCAACCACACATCGATGTTTCTCTCCCATTCTTTCTCCTTCCCATTCCCCTCTCTCTAAAAATAAAAAATATTTTAAAAAATCTCCAGTGAAATATCCGTCAGATAGAAATCTGGTTTTTAACAAAGCATATAGGATTGTAGGCATAAAAGCAGCCAGAAAACTTGGTTTTCAGTGCCGAACTTAGGTCACAACATTGTGGCCCTTGAAAACTCCTCACAACTCTTAAGTTCTGCTGAGGCAGCCTCCACCGCAGGGACCTGCTGACTGTGGCATTTCGCTTGCTGGTCTTAATTTGTTCAATAATGAGATTCTTCATCCGTTCCAAAAGATGTCTGTAAAATACAAATGTCAATGAACTTAATCTGCCTTAGTCACCTACTCTGTAGTTTGTTTTAGACTTTTGAGTTCCAGCGTAAATCACCCTCTGCTTAAAATTCATTTAAAGCAGCCTTTAAATAATTACCCAAAAAACCCAAGTATGTGGGGTATTTTTTTTAAGCAAGAAGCAGTAAACAGATTTTAAAACATCGGCATTATTTGTTATTCATCTAGCAGAAATCATTACGTGCTCTGTTGCAAGAGGTTAAATGGCTTTTGGACAATCTGTTTCAAATGTAGAAGTGCTTTTTGTTTACTGAAATCTGTGTTTCATGATCATTTAAAACCAAAAAAGAAAAAATAGAAAAGGTCCTTTTGATGGAAAGGGTATTCCGTAAACCAAACTGTGCTGTTGCCTTTCTTCTGTCCTCAACCAAAATCTGTTAATTTCCCCAATTCAGGAACAGCCGTGGTAAAGTGGTTAAGCCTCTGCAGTATCAATCAACGGTGGCTTCTGGCACAGTGGCGAGGGTGGAGCCAAATATTAAATGGTTTGGTAAGTATTGTCCTCTGTGACTTTTGCTCTGCAAAATATGCACTGTGGGGTAAAGGGGAGGATGTTCCGGTGTCTAAAAGGTAGGAGTTCGGGGGTGAGTAGGACTAGTCCGTCCAAGGATTATGTGAGGAAGGAGTGAGATCGGAAGTACCCGTGGTGGAAAAACAGAGGAGAGTAGAGGTGGTAGATTTTGTAATTAACTTCCTTTTGAAAGGAGCTCGTTGTTGTTAGTTATAAGTGATCCTCTTAAACAGGTAAGGCCACCCTTAATGACCAGCATTCATGGACCTTAAAATTCTCATTTCTTCGTTTCTGGTAACCTGGCGAGTTCCTATTTGAGAGCTGGTTTGCATAGGGTGTGTGGGCTTCTGCCTGAAGAGTGATTGCGTTAACCTAAGGTGCCTCTGAAGTGCGTTGCGCTTGACCTGAGAGACAGTGCAAGGATCCCATTGTTGGCCCTTCCCAGGGCTTCCTCTGGAAAGTCCCCCTTCCTTTCCGTCCAGGCGTTCAGGCCTGGACGCTGGCCTTAGCCACTGCTAGGTCAGGCGTTGGACCCCTTTGTTTATCTGGCCATTGACCTCTCTGCTTAGGGGCATGTGGCAGCTACCTTTGAACATCTCTTACATCTTTTGATGGGATGCTCCCTAGAAAACTGCATCACAGAAAAACATCAAAGAAAACTCCATAGGGAGGCCTTCAGCTTGTTGGCTCGGTACTGCCTTGATCCCCTAGCTTCTGCCATTTCTGTGACCTTGGGCACGTTGTTAAGTCTGTCTGCTCATCAGTTTCCTCATCTGTAAAATGAAGATAAAGATAGTACCTGTCTCCTGGAACCGTTGTGTAACTGAGTGAGTGAACCCATACAGAGTGCTGACTGTAGTGCTCAGCCAGTAATACTGAGTACAAAAGAAGCATCGCCACTGCCATCATCAGCGGTCCTGCTGTCGCAGTCTCCAGCGTCGGAGCTCTGTGTGTGTGCCGCACCGGGCTGCCTGAGGGAGCACACTCTTCTCGATCTCTTGTTTACTGGGTGTTCTCTCTCCAGCTAGTGTTGTATACCGGTATTTGTCCCCTTGCCTGGATTTGTTGGTTCCTTTAACAGTCCTTTCGAAGCCTTGTATCCCTAAAAACAGCAGCTGACTCTTAGGTCCTGTGCTTCGGGATTCTGTGTATAACAACTGATCGGCAGCGATACTGGCTTTACGTTTCCTTCCCACGTCTAACAGGAACTAGGACATTCGTCAAATCTGAGTTCCATTCAGTGATGTTTATGTTTTCAGTTTCATCCAGTCAGGAGGTTGGGCTTGGAAAACTGTGGAAACCCCTGTGCGTCTGGGCTGGTGGGTGAGGTCACAGGGTAGTCAGTGCGGGAGAGGCAGTTTTTCTCGTTTTTGTCCCCCCCGCCCCTTTAAGTTTGAAAATGGCTGCATGGATGGATGGATCCGGTGGTGGGTGAGCAAGGGTAGTTTAAACATTTTATTTATCTTTAGAGAGAGGGGAAGGGAGGGAGAGAAACATTTATGTGAGAGATAAATCAGTCAGTTGCCTCTCGCATGCCACTAACCAGGGACCTGGCCTGCAACCCAGGCATGTGTCCTGACTGGGAATAAAACCAGTGGCCTTTTGGTTCACAGGCCTGCACTCAAGCCACTGAGCCCTGCCAGCCAGGGCAGCTAGGGTAATTTAAAATCTTACCTTTCACAGTGTCATTGGGAAGATGGATGCAGAAGCAAAAAGGAGTTATTAAACGGCAACATTCTTTTGTAAAACAGGAAACACACGTGTGATTAAGCAATCATCATTACAAAAATTTCAAGAGGAAATGGATACAGTTATGAAGGACCCATACAAAGTGGTCATGAAGCAAAGCAAGTTACCCATGTCTCTTCTCCATGATCGAATCCGGCCTCACGTAAGACGGAGATATCCCTGGCAGTGGGGTTTCGTTAGCAAACGCCTTGCAGATCCCCTCTATCATATTTGTCTCTCATTTTCCCACGGAGGATAGTGACTTTAATGCAGTACCGATGGACCTTCCAAGACTTCTCTCTCCACCTTAGTTAGGGGGTCTCACCTTTCGTATGAACTGCATTCTGTCAGTGAGGTTCGGTAGTATGCTGACCAAAGCACCGGCTTAGGAGTGAGACCTGGGTTTTACTCTTTGCCCTACCCCTTTCTGTGGCCGCCTTCCATCCCCCCTGAGATTCCATTTCCCCAGCTGTGGAGTCAAGCTAACCCACCTCCGCACGTGGCTGGGCGCAGATGAAATGTTGGTAAAACCCTAGGCATGTAGCGAGCACATAGCCCACCAGCTAGTCAGAGCTAAGTAGATAGATCATAGCTATTCTAATACTGTTTTTATTTTTGTTTTTTTGGTAGGCAAACTTGTTTAACAGTAATTCCATCAAACTTTGTAGAATGAGGATTGGGTTGGTGGGAGGGAGGCCTTTGGTGGTGTGTACTTGCAGCTAGAGGAAAGGGTGCTGGTCAGATCGGTTATTAATCACTGGAGTTCAAAGTACAGTAAGGACTGAATCTGGCTTGAGTAGAATTGAGTTTCACACAGAACCGAAGAAATGGCCTAATGTTTTCCTGCACGTTTTTACTTGCATTGAATAATAATTCCCAGAAACAGAGCCAGTGCATAAGCTCCAGTTCCAGTATAAGGAGGAGAAGAAACATTGACATGCATACATGGATTAACAGTTCAAAGAAAAGTGTTTACTTGCAAAACAAAATAAAAACCAAGGCCTGGTTATTGCCTCAGGTTTTATCAATTATGCTTTGTTTCATGACAGACTAGAAGAATGGCACCTATTAGTGGAATGACTGTTTTCTTTCAGAGAAACACATGAGTGTAATTCACGAACCACAGACAAGTTGCTCATTTCCCTTGTTCTCTTTGTCTCCTCTCCCCGAAGCCATCTTTCAACAAACTATTGAATCCTGTTTATGAGAAGAACAGAGAGGTTCTATTAGGGATTTATTGATTTGTTGCCCATTCCAGTTCCCTGTCTCCAAAGCCCAGCGCCTAACGCTGAGAAGTGCAGAGCCAGGGCTCTGCAGCCGCAGCATCAGCTGGCACGTGGACGCAGCTAGGTGCTCAGAGCAACTGATGGGTTTTCCGCTTCGGCCTCGAGAAGCCTCTCGTGTTTTACTCTAGCGTGGTAACCTACTGCTCGTTAAAAAGTCTAATTTGGAGGATTGCTGCCGAGGGGAGTCAAATCAGATACGGTTTTAACGTTTGCACATTCAGTTAAGTGTGCATTATAATTATTATATTTCTGTAGCAGTACATGAAAAACACTAACTTGTTTTGTATGTGTCCTTCAGTGCACAGTACTGCATTTTACTTGCTAACGTATAGGTTTATGTACACAAATCCATGGGTGCTGTACCTTAGGTTATTGAGAAGATTTTCAAGGATAATTGGAATCATAATTTCCCCAGTGACATTAGAAGCCAGCTCCCATGTAAACACGTCTATGCTTGGGAATGTTCCTTTGTTGGAAGGCAGCAAGTGAGACTGAACTAAGAGATGGGTTAAGGGTTCGAGAAAATGGTAACAGCATAAGGGTCTTTAGGAGTTGGAGGGGGATCTGTTCAGAAGCCACTGGGCTGTTCCATCATCCGCGCTCAGTAGCTGGTGCTTACAGAGGAGCTTGTACAGAGGGGCAGAGAGTGGTTTTTGTTATATATTTTTTACTTTTTTTTTTTTTGAGGATATTCTCTGCCGGCTGTTAACTTTCTGTTACGTGATAGGTCCTAACTCAAACTTTGACTTTTATCCGGTTTCAAAAATTCCTATGCCCGTAACTCCTTTACAGTCACATCTAGTTCTAGTTAGTATCAAGTTCCTTTTATCACATCTAAACTATTATTTTGGACTTTTGCTAGATGTTTTTCATCTGAAGACATTCCATGTGCATTTAATAAAAACGTTACCTAAATTAGGGAAAATGTTATCTGAAACTAAAACGCATCTTACAAAACAAGCAATTCCTTTTAGCCATGAAAGAAATGAACTTCCAAGAAAAAGTTGGCATTTACAGTTGGTTTAAAAAAAAACACAAATTGGGGTATGATTGTCCTTGACAAAAATCTGTGAATTTGACAAATTTTATGCATTTATTGGAAAGCCCTCCCCCCCAAAAAAATAAAACAACTGGGCAGAAAAGAGAAGTTTTCAGCACCCTAGCCTTAATTACATTTGACTGACGTTTATGATAAATGAAACAAAGCAGAGTTTTGGGGAACTATTCCTTTTTGCTCCGACTGTTTGTATTACTTTTGTGTTTCTCTAAAGAAGCTTACAGAACTTCAGAACGTAGGAACAAGTGCTCTTGCTCTTCGTTTACTTATTTATTGTTGCTCTTGCTGTTCACATAAGCATTTCTGATTTGAAGTCAGGATGCATCTGTGTAAGTTTCCGTGTGGCTCGAGCATTGGAAGAATAAGAGGAAGCCATTCCTAGGTGGGTTTTTCATGTTTTTGCATTTTCTCCGTCTTTCCTTAGTTTCACCAGTAACTCTCCTTTCTCTTTAGAACTCAAAGGTACATATTCTCGACACTGAAAGCTTTGAAACTACATTTGGCCCCAAGTCTCAGAGGAAGCGACCGAATTTATTTGCAAGTGATATGCAGTCTCTTATAGAAAATGCAGAAATGTCCACTGAGAGCTATGACCAGGACAAGGATCGTGACTTGGTGACCGAAGACACAGGTGTGAGGTACAGTGTGCAGTTTGCACAGGTCTCGCCGTCTGCTCTCCTACAGCGTTTTCTACACCTGTGTTGCCCGCACGGAGCTCAGTGATTTCACTCAGACGGAGAGTTCTCCTTTTCCCCTAGACTAGAAAAATCAGTGAAATTGGGGCCAGGCTGAATAATGTAAGGTGACTTGTTTACTATGGGTCTCTTTCTTTCTTCATCCCCAAAGTAAAAATACATAACATTTTTTTCTTCTTTATAAGGGCAGTATATTCTTTCATGGTCAGATTAGGAAACAGAGTTAAAGTTGAAATGCAACAAAAAATAAGAACTCATAACCCCAACCCGTGCCGAGCACCATGAAGGTGAAGGCCGCTGTGGGATTGGAGGGTGGCCTTGGAGGCTCCTGTGACCTTTTGAAGATGTGTGCCTGTGTACACAGGTGTTGGGCTTTTGTTGTTTCTAGTTTTGTGTTGTTTGGGGGAGGAAGGCAGGGACAGAGGGTCCATACAGTCATCGTGTATTCATCATATTCTCCAAGAAGGTTAAGGATCGGTCACCAAGATGTATATTATTCTAAATCTGTCTTATGCTTAATTTTTATTTACAGATATAATGCCTTAAGACTGTATTTTAACTTGCCTTTTATTTTAATACCTTTTTCTAAATGTATTAACAGCCACACAGTGTTTAATGTCAGAGCAGTGTTTTGTTGTGGCCAGTCCCCCTGCTGGACATCTACACTATTTATAATTTTCCCTGTGGCAGATACCGGTAGCGTAAGCCACCAGTGTGACCAAGTCTTTCTCATCGTTGATTATCACCCAGAGATAAACTGTCGGGGCGAGGGGGAGGGGTCACCACATAAAAGCCTTGACCTGCGTTGGTGAGCAGCTGCCAGATTACCCTCTGTTTCTGGGTTACTAGCTCAGTCTGCCTGGCAGTTCCAGACAGTCCCCGTACTCTCTCTCATGTCTCCTAAGTCCCTTAGCACAGAGCCGCTGTCCCTTGACTGCAGCGCTGCCGCCTCAGCGCTGCCGTCAGCCCGTGTTGAGCTCTGGGCCTCCCAGAGATGGCGTCAGGCTGCTTGGGGCCCAGTCAGAAGAGGCAGCTGGGTCATTTGTTCTTAGGGTTGTGTGGACTTTTTAGTTGGCTTTGTGTTCTTCCTAAAAGATTCTATGTATTTATCTTTAGAGGGGAAGGGAAGGAGAGAGGGAGAGAAATACCAACGTACGGTTGCCTCTCGTGTGTCCTCTGTCGGGGACTGGCCTGCCACCCAGGCACGTGCCCTGACTGGGAATTGAACTGCGATCCTTTGGTTCCTAGGTCCGCACTCAGTCCACTGAGCTACCCCAGCCAGTGCTGGTTAAGTGTCTTTGAGGCTGGTAGTAGATTCTCAGCCTAGTCAGAAAAATTCACCTTCCACGGGAGCAGCGGGGCGGCAGTGAGGGTTCGTGCCCCACCAGATCCTTTTCATAGCTCTCTGACATGTTGCCTAATTGCAGTTGCTTTTTTAAAACCAAATTTTGCTGGGGTAAAATACACGTACCATAAAATTTACCCCTTTAACCTTTTTAAAGCGTACGATTCGGTGGCGTTAAGTACATTCATGTGGTCAGGAAGCCATCACCGCATTCCATCCCGAGCTGGGACCCTGCACCCGTTAAACAGCAGCGCCCCCGCTCCCTCTCCCTGGGCCTGGCAGCGCCACTCCTTCCGCCTGCTGTCTCTCACGGGCTCGACGGCCGTTGTGAGCAGGACCTCACGTAAGGGCTGCCGTGCAGGAGTTGGATAATGTCTTTGGGGTCATCCGTGTTGTGGCACTAATCAGAACTTCACTCTTTTTTATTGCTGAATAGCGGGCCCTTTTTTTTTTATCCATTCATCTGTTTGTGGACATTTGGATAGAGTCACTTTTAAGATTGAGCTTGTTTTTGGTCCATCTGCAGCTAGTTTTGATCCCCTTTCGCTTTGGCAGATGGTTGAAACATCTCCCTTAAAACATCTCCTGAGTCTGAATTGACGGCGCCTCCCTTGCTCACTGTGGGTGCTTTCTTCTTCAGAAATGAAGCCCAGGAGGAGATATATAAAAAGGGACAGTCCAGACGAATATGGGGTGAGCTCTACAAGGTAAGGCTTTCAGCTCTTCGGCTTTCACCACCTCCCTTGAGAAAACGGACCCTGATACGTTGGAGCTCTGTCGGAGAAGTGCAGGCTCCGCTGCCCGCTCCCTCCTCCACAGAGAAACAGGGTCCGGCGGCCTGGGGGTGCCCCTCGGACTCGGTGACTGCATTGATTTACTCCTCGTGCGATAGTGACAGCTGCCTTCGTACAGGCGTGCAGTCGGTCAGTATTTCCCGGGGTCGCCTGCTAACATGATAATCCTGTTTAGATTCACCATCCGTGCTCAGAGCTGCACGAGAATTGTCAGGTTATCCAGTGCAGGCCTTTCATTTCATAGAGAGAACCCGAGTCTGGAAAGGCTGACTGCCTCACCCAGCTGGTTAGTCCTCGTGCGTCCCAAGTCCTGGCCCCGTGCTTGTCCGCTGGCTGAGTCTTACATCCACACGCTGCCAGTACTTGCAGTAACAAAGAACTTGGCACATAGTTGCATGATCAAGCAGTAATATAATAGGAAGCTAGTACCATGAAAGCAAACTAAATTTCTTAGCTTTTGGTAAAATACACAAAACCTGTCACAGTAGAAACTTTTAGAAGTCTTAAGAAGTAAATGGTTCCGTTCAGTAGCGGGTAGTCCTGAAATGAGATGTGTTTCATCTAAGCTAGTGTTCCCACTCGGCAGGTTTCAAGGATGATAAGGACTTTGGAATTCTGACCCCTGGGCCTTGGGATGGTCTGCCTCCAGCTCCCATAAGACGGCCTGTTGCTGTTGTTTTACTTTCGCGGTCCCTTCAGTGGCAGCCCTCGTCGTTTTCGCCCTTGTCCCACAGCAGATTGTCTCTGCCTCTGTGCACTTGCAGGTGATAGATTCGTCAGACGTCGTCGTCCAAGTCCTCGACGCCAGGGACCCAGTGGGCACCCGCTCCCCTCACATTGAGGCTTACTTGAAAAAAGAAAAGCCCTGGAAACACCTCATTTTTGTCCTTAACAAATGTGACCTGGTTCCAACCTGGGCGACAGTAAGTACAGCTGCTAATGCAGAACAGACTCGCAAGGCCACGCCACTCCTGTGAGCTTTGAGTGCCCACAAGTTAATTAGTTTCATGGTTCTAGGCCTTGGGACATGAGTTAAAGCATTGCACTCTTGCGAGTGTAGTCATTGAAATGTCCTCATTGAAAACACAGCTGAAATGTGCTTCACCGACTGGGCAGAGTTTGTCCCCTGATGGCAGGGAACAAGGCGGCTTCGGCGCCCACAGGATGACCTGTGCCCCTTGGAGGGAGGCAGCTGCCACAGCCCCTGGCCTGTTCCACATCGTGTTACACTAATTGTGTTACATTAATGAAGGCATTGGGGGAATATTGTTTTGTATTTAGAAGACAAAAGACAAAGCATTAACTGTCATACTTGAAAAAAAATTTTCAAAGAATTATAGCTAACATTTTCCGTAGACAGCTGTATTTTTGAAGCACAAGCCTGTAATGCAGGCTCTGATTTTTCCTGTATTGTAAATAAACAAATTACAATTTACCAGTGTCTTTTCTTTTCCCTCTTTAGAAACGATGGGTTGCTGTCCTCTCCCAGGATTATCCAACACTTGCTTTCCATGCAAGCCTTACAAACCCTTTCGGCAAAGGAGCATTTATTCAGCTTCTGCGGCAGTTTGGAAAGGTATTCAAACCTGGTCTGTCTCTCCAGTTCTGTAGCTGTGGGTTTATACTAATTTCTAATTTCTCTTGCCAGTGTGTCAGAAAGCTACAAACCTCACTTCCCACATCTTGATAGGAGAAATGTGTGTTCTACCAATGTAAAAGCCTATAGAACCTCAGGATTATAAGAGATTTGGAGATATTTTCTAGGTCAGCCTTGGCACCCATCACTGACCAGCATTGCTGCCTTCCCACCATATCCCCAACGCCTCATGGCGCAACCGCTCCTTTACGATGCCCCCCCCCCACCCACACACACACATACTGTGTTTCCTGCCCTGGGCTTTTGAGGCCCCCCGTGCCTCCTCTGCCCTCAGGGCCTGAGCAGTTTCCTGCCCAACTCCAGCTTTAGATCCTGTCAGCTGTCCGTTCCTCAGGGAAGCCGAACCCGATCACCCTAGCAAATGTTCTCTAAGCTTCAAGTTCTGCACCTGTAACTGTGTATTTAATTAGCTCTACCTGGCTAGTAACAAAAGACATGAGTTCCCTGTCTCATCCTTCCCAGCTTCCCAGAGGCAAACGCTTCCAACTTTTAGCTGTGTACTTCTGTTATTTTCTTCCTTATTTTTAATACATGCTTATGAGTCCATTTCTCAATTCCTTCCCTGTCCTCCTCCCTGCCCCTCCAATCTCCCCGTGTTCCTTACATTCTTGTGATGGAAAATGGGGGTGAGGTTTCTTATCCTCCCCATGCAGGGAGGGCTTCTCACAGCCACCCTCCCTCCACTCACCCTTCCTTTCCCTCTGTTCTCCCTGATCATTACATGTTTGGTTAAATCCGATGTTCACAGCATTATGGCCATAAAATATCAGTTGCAGCTGAACCACACGGTGCTGTGATTCTGATTGCTTTCTAATAAAACCTTCTGTTTTCCCTGGTGTTAATTTGTTTCATTTTATTTGTCACTAATGGCCCACCAAATCCCGTGGTGGAGTGGGACCTTCCAGAATGTTTGGGCACTTCCCTTCCGGTGGGCCCGGCTGCTCCCAGGCCAGCTGCAGGGCCTTCCTCCCGGCACTTTCTCCACCATCGTCCAGAGAATTCTTGGGGCTGTGTTCTGTGGATCCCTTGTTCATTCGGGTCTCTTTTCTTTTTTCGGAATTACTCCTTCCTTTTGATGGAAGTGTATTTTCCGAAAGCTTCCTGAGAAGGAGTGAGGTGGGACATAGTTTGAGGCCTTGCATTCTGGAATATCTTTACCCTCACACCATTTCTCCCCAGAGTGTCGAAGGCATTGTCTTCCGATATTTCTGTTGAGAAATCAGAGGCCATTCTGGCTCCTGATCCTCTGTGGCTGGGATCTCTGAAATTCCTGTTCTAAAGTTTCACAGCGACGTGCTTTAAGATGGGTCTTTTATAATTCAGTGGGCCAGACATTGGATGGGCTTCTGGGTCTCGTTTTGCCCTATGTTATTTCTTGGAAATTCCTCCCTCCCCACGGGTATTCCTTATTGAGGAATTTGGTTTTACCTCCTGGCTTAATTTTTGAGGGTTTTTACCTTTTTTTTTTTTTTAATTTCAGCAGTACATTTATGACATTTTGCTCTATTTTCTAGGCAGTTTCTTGACTTGATCATGTAGCCATTTATTGCAAAATTTATTTTGCCTCTCACTTTTAGTTTTTAGTTCTTGAGAGCACTTGCTTAACTCTGAATTGCTCTGGCCCCTTTTATAGCCTCCTCTTCCTTCTCGGATGGAATGTCGTCTCTCTCAGGATGACAGTTGTGGTTTGAAACCTCCTCTCCCTGCGTTGACCGTGTTTTTCCCCCCAGCTTCTTTGTGTGTGTTTCTGTCTTTCCTACCACACGCACACTTCGAAGTCTGGTTGTTCCAGGCTCTCTGTCTGCCGTCCTTCGCCGTGTGTACTGTGCCCCCGTGTACAGTGCGTGCCCACAGGATCACTGTGCCCACGTGCAATGAGCACCTTGTTTTTCCTCAGAAATGTGGGCGGAAAGGTGTATTATATACAGCTAAGTACAGTATATTTAAGAGCTACTGAAAAAAAAAAGCTGGTGGTTTTATTGGGGGGTTATTGAATGATAGACTTTATTGTAGGGGGATTGGATAGACACCCAGTACTTTTTTTTTTTGAAGGACACCCTAGATGTCAGTGTCTGTAGGTCTTTACTGTTGGGCCTGTGAGTCTGACCAGAGAGTCGTTTTCCAGTCTCCAGCTCGGGGGTGGATAACCCTGGTGAGAATTCTGGAAACTCAGAGCAAGGGCCTAAGGATCTTACTGTTCCACATGTAGGCTGTCATTAATCACTTTGCTTTTAGCCACTGTTAACTCTAAATCTAGGATCCCTTTAGGTTTGAAAAGTAGAGATCTTTTCAGAAATGCAGGGTTTCAAAACAGTCATCATCCTGGAAGGCTCAGGGCTGGACAGGTTGTGTGTCCGGGATAACAGAGGGAGGGGATGGAGAGTGGGCTGTGTCTACACACTTTCCTAGTCTCTGAGATTCTGTCCAACCTTAGAGTTATCTGTATGGCTGAGGTCTTTTGTAATTCATTGACACTATTTTTGCTGGATTTTCAGTTTTTCTTCCTTTTTTAGCCACTTAGGTTTTCATGTTTAAAGGTTTTATTTATTTATTTAGAGAGAGAGGAAGGGAGGGAGAAAGAGAGGGAGAGGAACATCAGTGTATGAGAGAAACATCAGTTGCTTGCCTCCGCAACCCAAGCATGTGCCCCCACTGGGAATCCAACCGGCAACCTTTCAGTTCACAGGCTGGCTGCTTAATCCACTGAGCCACACCAGCCAGGGCAGACACTACTTTTTAACTGCTAGCATTTTGTTAATATCACATGTTGGTTTGTATTGGCTGCTCTCCAGCTCATTCTTTGGTTTTCTGTGTTTGGTTCTATGGGTGTCTGTGTGTTAATTCCCAGTGCTGTCGTTCTAGTAGAGTTTGGGGAAGGAGTGAGGCAGACATGGGTGTTCACGCCACCGTCTTTAATCACAAGTCCCCATGCACTTGTAGACAGACCCTCTTCTGGAGCTCAGCTTCCTTCACTTCTTTGAGGCCGTGAGAATGCAAAGTGTGTTGTGCGAGGAGAGGAGGGAGAAGACGTGGGGTTGCCAGTGGCAGCGTCTGCTCAGGTTCTCTCCCCTGAAGACATTTTATCAGTGGTTGGTGTTCTTCTAAACTGATGACTAACGAACTATTCCTTCCCTTGTTTCTTGACCTACATGTTTTCAACCTTAAAACATTCAGGAGTAATTTCACACAGAGGACTGAGGAAATGACTCACCTCTGATTTGTTAATAAGTAAATGTATCCAGCTGGCTCAGACGACATAGGTGGTATGTGTCTATGCCTTAAATCAAGTTCTAGCCACCGTTTTGCACTCTGTCCTTGATGTTAGCGAGCGAAGTAATACAACCTGTTTGTTCAAAGGAGTTTTCATGACTGCGTGTATGTAGTGTGTATTCTTTTCTTTGAACAGTTGCACACCGACAAGAAACAGATCAGTGTGGGGTTCATCGGCTATCCAAACGTTGGCAAGAGCTCTGTGATAAACACATTACGCTCCAAGAAAGTCTGCAGCGTGGCCCCCATTGCAGGTGAAACAAAGGTACGTCTAGTTTGAGGGGTCGTACTCACTTCCGATTATTGGATTTTTATGGAGGGTGATTATTTAGGACAGGGCGATTTCTATCTGCTTCTCCTATTTTTTCAAGGTTTTACTTATTTTTAGAGAGGGGGGAAGGGAGGGAGAAAGAGGGAGAGAAACATCGATATGTGAGAGATGTATCAGTCAGTTGCCTCTCACTCGTCCCCAACTGGGGACCAGGCCTGCAACCCAGGCACTTGCCCTGACCGGAAATTGAACCCAGCAGCCTTTCGGGTCGTGAGCTGGCACTCAATCCACAGAGCTACACCAGCCAGGACTCTGTCGGCTTCTCTCGAATGAAGACTACCATTGAAGGGTTAGTCTCAACATAATAGTTTGGAATGTACCAGAGTGGTTTCTGCCCGTTTTGATAAGCCCAAGAGTACTTTGTAAGCCACTGTGTGGCTTTGGCATGATTTGGTAAGTGCCATTCATATTTAAGTCTGTTTTAAATTGTCGCTGCAGCCTTTGTTTTGATCAACAACGCTGACTCAAGAATATCTGATGGGTTAAGAAAGAAATTTCAACATTAGTATAGATTCTGTTAGTTGGGGGTCATACCCTGAACGCAGAATATTTGGGGAGCCATACAGTATTGAGCTTCCAAGAGTACCTTTAAAAACTAGAAAAAGGCTCGCTGCATGTTATTGCATAGTACTGGCTGGGGATTCTGCTTCTGCATTGTTTTTAGAGTCCTGGCTGATGGGAACTATAGTTTGTACTTAGTGAAATGCCTTGTGTGGGGGGCAAGTAGTGGAGAGGCTTGGTAGCTTAATGCCTCAGCGGGTGGCGGCTCTTTGACCCCTCCCACTGCCTTTCCTGTCGTGGGTTTGTGGGATTAGACTCCGGGCGTTTGACCTGAAGTCTGTGGCTCCTGTCCGTCTCAGGTCTGGCAGTATATCACCTTGATGCGGCGGATATTCCTGATCGACTGTCCGGGCGTGGTGTACCCCTCGGAGGACTCGGAGACAGACATTGTGCTGAAGGGGGTCGTGAGTACTCTGGTCCTCGTGGGCTCTTGGGTTGCCTTTCGGGGGAAATGTTCTGTGGGGACTCCGGATTCCTTTGCTTTTCACTCCCTCCGGAGACAGCTCGGGGCCGACCTGTCTGAGCGAACGTCAGGGACGTGATGCTGAGCGGGGCGGCCTCTCCGTTCCCCTCCAGCCTGTCTGAGGAGTCCGTGGAACCCTGGGCAGATCTGGTTATTGTCATCCCACAAAAGAGTTGGTCGTTCACACACAGGACCCAAAGGGAAGCAGGGCCTGTTTATGTTTAGTGATAATTCGTCTTCGTGGGTTTGTGGATTGAGTCACTTTGGAACTCAGTCATTTCCTCACTTGTTTCTGAATACGACTGAAAACTTGTAACTGGTTCCACTTAACCTTAACCAGGGCTGCTGGTTATACATCCTGTGCGCATGCCTCCCCTCCCATTCCCTTCGTGTCCTGGGATTGGCAGGCTTTTAACCGTTTCTGTGAGTGAGTGGCATGACGCATTCCAAGTTGAAACTGCTTGCGGAAGCCACTCAGTTAGTTTGTGGTGAGTTGGGATTAGGGCTGAGTCCTGGGCGCCATGGCTGTGGCCGGCTTTCAGTGCGCTCCTTCCAGCCGACCGCATCCACCCCCCGCGGAAACGGGCCCCTGCCAGGCCCCACCGCCGTGTGGTTTGGAAACCTTTTTTTAGGTATTGTCACGAAACAACCCTGAGAACTTCCTGCCTCCATAGTACGGTTTGTGAGCAGGAGCTTTCCTATTCACATCCAGGTTCAAGTTGAAAAAATTAAGAGTCC